>PKML01056722.1:66536-79542 GCA_002933935.1 Eutrema yunnanense | reverse complement strand
GCGACGATTATAGTTTTCCGACGAATTTACGATGAAATATTTACCTCCTCAATTCGTTGTTGTTTTGTCGTGAATTGCTTTCGAATTGCCATCGTTCTTACGACATATTGTTATTCGTCGTAAAATCGTTATTAATTTGCGACGATTTTACAACGATTTTTTACCGACGATTTTTTGCCCCTCATAATTTGCCGACGAAATTCGGTATATATATTAGAGTTGATATATATATAATTATTCATAAGTAATAAGAATATATATAAATATATATCGTTGCTGTTGGAAAGCGTTACGTAATTTTTTGCCAACGATTCTTTTGAAAATATTAGAGTTGATATATATAATTATTCATAAGTAATAAGAATATATATATACAGTTGCTGTTAGAAAGCGTTTGTGAGAGCAGAATCTCACAACCTCAATTCCCGACTTTTCAGGTCGTATGTTCTTGAGAGTAATTTAGAAAATCAAGAGAAAATTGTGTATTATATTTCTTAGTCGATAATTCGGTCCTTTACAATGAATTTTCCCCCTTCATTTATACAAGCTCGAGAAAATATAAACGTCTACAATTTAATTTCAAACTTTAGAATTGAATTCGTAATCTTGTCTTTAAATGCAAAGCTTGATTCTTGGAGGTGATGTAATGACGTTTGACCATGCTTGGATTTCAAGCGAGCTCGCACTGATATCTTCCTGCGAGCTCGCTTCCTTCCCGGTGAGCTCGCTGTTTCCAGCATGCTCGCTGCTCTCATCGTGATCGTTTCCAGCTTGCACCTTTCTTGCCTCAGCTCGTAAACAGCCTCGTAAAACCTTGTCGTGGGCTGAGCCTTCATTATCGAGCATGCTTAATCAAGCTGGGCTTTAGGTGTGGAATTTAGGCCCAACAGTTGCCCCCCAGCATCTTTAATGATTTATCATTGAAGGTGCGGAGCTGCGATCTTGGGATTTGATTGATCCTTCGATTGGCACGATCTCGCAATCTCGGATATTTGGTTGATCTTTAGCTTATTCATCGGGCGAGTCTGCAGGGATCCCGTAGCGCCTGCGCGACTTTTAAGGGATGTGACAAGATGAGTGGGCGAGTGGGTATAAATGAGCGGTTCTTATCGCTTCAACTCCCCACGCCGCCTCAACTCCCACTTACCGAGGTAATGATGTCTTTTCACTTTTTCCCTTCTCTCTCTTTTACTATTATTTTTACTGCATTAATTGAGCTGCCTTCATCCCTTTACTTTTGTCCAAGATACTTTTCTGCGAAAATTCAAAACTCCATTGTTTCCGACAGAGTTTTTCTCTTATTCGGACTGGTTTTCTTTGTTCCCCCTTTTTTTTTGCAATGGCTTCTACTTCCCAGCTGGATATTCATCCTCCTCCTGCCGAGCGATTTGATTCTCACTCGAAGAGCACGATCTCGGCCGCTGAGCTCGTGAATATCTCCTCCTTGTGTGGACTTGATATCGGCGATCTACTTATTCCGTCGGCTGACAGTTCCCCGGAGAGTCCTCCGGAGGGTTACGCGTGCGGTTATGCCGCGTTCTTCCTGAGGTGTCGCCTTATTTTTCCCATTCCGGCAGCTGTCTATAATATCATAAGCGACCTCGGACTTGCCCTTCCGCAGCTTATGCCTAGTGCGATGAGGTCCCTTGTCGCACTCTGGGTACGATCTAAGGAATCTGGGGTCGTATTTGATACCGAGATCTTTCGCCAGCTTTTCAACGTCAAGGGGAACTCTCACCTTCGCGGGACCTACTATTTCCCGGCGAAGGTCAATCGGTCTGTCTTTAGATTCAATGTGAGGGATGAAAAATGGTGGGAACAATGGTTCTATTTTAGGATTTCCAGCGCGTCGGTTGATGGCGAGTCGGTGCTTCGCCATATATGGGCCCAGATCTCTGGTCAGCGCGACCTCCCGGATGTTGATCTGAGCATCCCTTCTGGGAGATTGATTGTTCTTTCTTCTTTTTTATTTATTTATTCCAGTATGATGACCTTTCCTCTTTTATGCAGAATCGATCGATTCTTCAAAAACAGTGACAGCTGAGGTCCAGCGACTGGTCGACCTCGTCAAAGGCGACGGTTATGATTGGAAAGGTTTTTCTCTTGATAGGATTCAGCAAGCTCGTGATCGCCGAGCTCCCGGGTTATACGTCGCATCTGCTTTTCGGCTAATAGGTTTGGGTGGATTTATGTCTCTGTCTTTTTAGAATTGAGAATTGCTTCTTTACTCAAGTATTTTTTGCTTGACTCCGCAGATTCTCCGATTCCATCTCCCTTGCTTCAAATTCAAGCTCCGACTCCCGATCCATCTATCATTCCCAGGCTCGAGGTTGTTGCTAAAGATTTAGCTCGTGCCGAGATTGATCCCCTGGCTGGTTCCCAGGAGCCAGCTGTTGCCCCTGCTACCTCCCAGATCGATCTTACTCGTAGCGAGAGCTCCACCGAATCCAGCAAGATGGTTCCTCCCAAGAAACCGCCGCGTCTTTCTTACATGGAGAGGATGCGATTGCGCCCTACCCCGACGGTAGCTGGTGCTCTTGACAAGAGGGTTAAAGAGGCTCTTGGTAAGTCCGTTCATGCTGAGATGGCACATCGAGAGGAGGCTGAGAAGGATGAGCGTCGTGAGGTCGAAGCCGATCCTGTTGGAGGTGGCATTTTGCCAGTAGGTGGTGAAACGGAGACTGCCCAGCGCGATGTTCGAGCTACAGGTCCTCAGAGGTCCACTTCCAGGGTGTTTTCTAGGGAGCCAAGTCATTCGGCTGAGCAGCAATCCCGTTCCAAACGATCTCGTGGTGATGGTTTTGATGGTGAAGAAACGTCAAGGAGGTATGTGATACCTCGTTCTCAGGGTAGCGGAGGTGCTTCTCCGAATGCCTTTAGGTTCGATTTTGACGGACCTGAGGCGATCGTGGAAAACAGCTCCCAGGTTGCAAATCTCTTTAGACGTGTTAGGCCCTCGTCTTGTTTCTTGCCGTCTCTTAGGAATATGAAGAAGCCTGAGGGCTATATTCGGTTTGCAAGTGCGATGGGTCAGGTAGTTTTTACTATCTTTATCCCAGCTCGTCCCTATGATTTTTCCTTTGCTGAAGTTTTATTTATTTTTCCCAGGCCGTTTCCGCTGCTAACGAACTGATTACCTCTTTCGAGCAAGATCTCCGTTCTGCGACCCAGCGTGAGGAAGTGGAGCGGGCAGCTAGGACTATTACTGACCTTGTCGCTGAAAGGGACGAGCTGGCGAGGAGAATTGCTCGTAACGAGGAGAAGATGGCCGAGGTTGCTCTTGTGGAAGGCCGGGTTAAGGACCAAGCTGTTCTGGCTAAAAGGTGGGAAGATTCCGCTCGGGAGGCTCAAGCTCGGATTTCTTCGTTGGAGATATTAAACGAAGACTTGAAGGTGGATCTCCGTGTCGCCGAGGGGCGAGCTGGAGCTGCTGAGGTTGGTTTGCGTTCAGCTAGTGAGAACATAGTGGACTTGAGGGTCCAGGTTGAGAAGGTTACTGAAGACTCGAAGAAACTTGCCAAGAGGCAAAAGGAGATGGTGAAGAAAGCCGAGAAAACTGCGAGGATGGAGATATCCAAGCAGTATCGTACCATTCTTTTGGGAGTAAAAGATAANAGAGAAAAAGAGATGAACTCTGAAAAATACTTTGATTAAAAATGGTTATGTTTTTCGTGAATGAGGGAAGAAGAAGATAAAGGAAACACAAAGCAAACCAAAGGTCATTCTCGAAATACAAAGAGAAGACCATCGAAAATGACAAAGAAATTAAAGACAAGTTTTTGAATTTAAAAGACAGATGACTTTTGGAATTCCACCAGAAATTCCCGCGGAGAATTTCCCCCGGGAAAGTCCCTCGAAAAGTCCCTCGGGAATAAATCCCTCGGAATTTCCCTCGGAAAATTCCCCCGCGGAACTCTCAAGAAGTCGGACCGTTTAGCGGTGTAATCCGTTTGCCTCGTTAAAACCTCTATACGGAAAACCCAAGTGGGACAAAACCGTATACAGGAAAAAGAGTACAAACGTATCACACAAACGGCCTAACCTCATAGAGAGTTCGAAGACAATGAGGTGAGGACGGGTTGTGTACGTTGATCCTCCTCGTTCCTTGCATCCGTGAGTAAGCTCCGAACTGCTCCCGCCAGTTGCCGTGCCTTAGACCGTGTGATTGGTCCCTCGGGAATGATCATCGCGTCTTCTTGAACCTCCGCCGGAACCGTCGCATCCATGATCATATCAGGTTAGCCGGAGGAATTTACGGTTTTAGCCGAGGGGATTTACGGTTAGCCGGAGGGATTTACGGTTTTCGCCGAGGAGATTTACGGTTTTAGCCGGGGGGATTTACGGTTTTAGCCGAGGGATTTACGGATTTAGACGAGGGAATTTACCGGTTTAGCCGAGGGGATTTACGGTTTAGCCGAGGGAAATTTACCGTTTTAGCCGGGTGGATTTACGGATTTTGCCGAGGAGATTTATCGTTTTAGCCGAGGGGATTTACGGTTTTCGCAGAGGGGATTTACAATTATTTAGCCGAGGAGATTTACGGTTTTCGCCGAGGGGATTTACGGTTTTAGCCGAGGGGATTTACGGTTAGCCGGGGGGATTTACGGTTTTCGCCGAGGGGATTTACGGTTTTAGCCGGGGGGATTTACGGTTTTAGCCGAGGGATTTACGGATTTAGACGAGGGGATTTACCGTTTTAGCCGAGGGGATTTACGGTTTAGCCGAGGGAGATTTACCATTTTAGCCGGGATGATTTACGGATTTAGCCGAGGAGATTTATCGTTTTAGCCGAGGGAATTTACGGTTATAGCCGAGGGGATTTACAAATTATTTAGCCGAGGGGATTTACGGTTTTCGCAGAGGGAATTTACGGTTTTAGCCGAGGGGATTTACGGATTTAGCCGAGGGGATTTACCGTTTTAGCCGAGGGAATTTACGGTTTTAGCCGAGGGAATTTACGGTTTTAGCCGAGGGAATTTACAGTTTTAGCCGAGGAAAAAACCTCTGGAATAATTTTTAGCCAAGGAAATCTTTTTCCCCCGGCTAAAACTTTCCCGGATTATGGTTTTAGCCGGGGGAAAAAGATTTCCTCGGCTAAAACCGTAGGCCGTCGGAAAATCCGTCGGCTTACGGTTTTAGCCGGGGATATCTTTTTTCCCCGGCTAAAATTTCCGACGGCCTAGGTTTTAGCCGACGAAATCTTTTTCCCCCGGCTAAAACTTGCCCGGATTACGGTTTTAGCCGGGGGAATAAGATTTCCTCGGCTAAAACCGTAAGCCGTCGGAAATCCGTCGGAACCGGCTAAAACTTGCCTGGATTACGGTTTTAGCCGGGGGAATAAGATTTCCTCGGCTAAAACCGTAAGCCGTCGGAAAAAACCGTAAATCCCCCGGCTATATTTACTATATTTATGTTTAATTTACGGGAAGAAAGCTACGTTTTTATTTCATAAAAATGTTAAAACAAGATAGATAAATACAATATATTACATAAAATTCATTATTCGGAATCCGTAGAATAATCTGACGTAGCTGAATCAGAGTGCTCGTCAAATTCGCCGATCTCTTCCTCTGAATCCTCAAAGACCTCGTCATTCCCGTCCATGGTGAAATCAACCACGAGATCAACTTCAAGAGAATGCTCGATCGGACCTAAGTTACCTATTGCCGGAACCTGCAAAGGGTCGTGCTCTGCCACACCATAATCTCTTCCCCTTGGGTGTATCGACGTAACTGTAATCCAAGGGTCTTGCTTGTTCCTAACCCGGGGGTATCGAATGTAGGAAACCTGATCCTCTTGTGAAGCAAGAATGAAAGGATCGTATTTTTGAAGTCGCCTTCGAGAGTGGACAGATGTAACACCAAATGCGTCATGGCGTACACCTCCTACTGGACTATACCAATCACAATATAACGCAATGCACCTCAAGTCGAGTATCCCCGGATAATGGACCTCCAATATTTCGCGGAGGACACCGTAGTACACAACTTCTCCAGATTGAGTTGATATACCAGAATTACAATTTGTCTTTGAGCTTCCTTCCCGATGAGCCTTAAAAGCATACCCTCGGGTGCAATACATCGGATAAGACTTTTCAATAAACGTCGGCCCTTTCATCATCTCAACTAACCAGGTCGGAAACTCATTACCAAGAGAAGTCATCTGACGAACCTGTTAAAATTTCAAGTGGACAATATTCGACACAATGTTTATATATAAAAAATAATTATTCTAATTTAAATATATAATAATAAATCGTCATTTATCACTTACATGATATTTCAACCAATCACCAAAGTCATTCTGCTTGACGACATCAAGCTCATCCTCTGTGTAATTAGGATACCATTCGCGTATTTGGGTCATGAACATCATGTGCATGAACAAATGCATTAGAAAATTATAATAACATTAACCAACACCAAAATAACATTTAATTAGGTACCTCTCATATTCTAAAACGTCATCGCAGTTTGTCAGAATATACATATGCAAGTGCCTTTGCTCCTCCTCTAATAGTCGCCGATCCTTGCTTTTTCCACTTAGTCGTCCAATTTGAGTAAATATATCGGGAACATAGACAGGATAACTAACTCTGTTCCCTCTATCATCATGACGTGCGGGGCGTCTACTTTTTGTTTTGACTTGCGCTGGAAAGTAGTAGCTAGCAAAGTTGGAAGTTTCTTCATTAATGCTCTGTGCGACAATAGAACCCTCGACTTTAGAAATATTTTTCACCTTCTTCTTTAGGTGGAACATATACCGCTCAAAAGGGTACATCCATCGGTATTGAACAGGCCCACCAAGTGCTGCTTCTCGAGGGAGATGAATAGGAAGATGTTCCACTACATCAAAAAAGGCAGGAGGAAATATTTTCTCGAGGTTGCAAAGGAGAACCGGGATGTTTTCCCCTAGATTTCGGATGCCGGTTGGTGTAAGTGATCTCGTGCATAGATCCCGGAAGAAAGCACTGATCCCTGCATATATAGTACGTACGTACACAGACAAAATTAAATAACTTCCGTTTAATAATCACAAATATAAAATCACCATACGTGATAGATCCTCGATCCGATCCTCCCAAAATGCACACTCTTGTCGGTAATGAAAGCGGAAATGATGCGGAATTGAAACGGGGATAATCCTTGAACGAGCAAGGCGGGGGAAGTGAACGGTTGCGTCGAGAGCTATGAACTGCACTCGGTAAACCCGAACCAAAGGCTAACCACCTAAGGAACGTTGTGACTCTTCGGCTAACCACCTCGGAATCGGATCGAATCTCAAAGCTAACCACCTTAAGAATCGGAAATGACCAATGAGCTAACCACTCAAGGATCGAAATGATTTTCTTGGCTAACCACCAAAAAGAATCGAAAGTTCACAAAGGAACAAAGGAGAAAAATCTCTAAAAGGTTTATAAAATTGGATGATTTGAAATGAAGAACTACAAAGAGTATTTATAGGAAAAGAATGTGAAGGGGTGAAGAAGAAAGCACAAAATACAATGCATGGGGAATTACAAAATCAAATAAATGTGAAGACTAAGACCAAAGACTTTGACTTTGAAGTTTGAATGTCTCTTGGGTTGCTTTGACTAGTCTCCCTCGAAAATGCTCCCTCAGATTCGCTCCCTCGGATAGAATCCCTCGGAAATAATCCCTCGGAAAAGTCCCTCGGAAATATTCCCTCGGAAATCAACTTGCGATTAGACCGTAAGTGAAGTGTAAGCCGTTGCCTCGTTAAAACCCCTACTCGGATAACCCATTGGGACAAAACCGAGCATAGGAAAAAGAGTACAACAACTTACACTCGGCCAATCTCAAGCTGAATCCGCAAATGATATTGAGGTGACGGCGTAGTGCGTAAGTTGGTCTTCATCCTCGTTCCAAATGTCGTTGAGTAGTTTCCGAACAGCTCCGGCTAACTTCCTCGTCTTGGACCGCGTAACGGGACCTTCGGGAATGATCAAAGCTTCCTCGGGAACCTCATCCGGATCCGGCGTGATCATGAATCTATCATCCCCCTCCTCTTGAAAAGGATTTGTCCTCAAATCTGCTTCGTCTGCAATAAAAGGAATGATATCAGAAACGTTGAAGCTAGAGCTAACGGGGTACTTACCTTGAAGATCGATCTTATAAGCATTATCGTTGATCTTCTCCAAAACCGTGAATGGTCCATCAACTCTCGGCAAGAGTTTGGACTTCCGTTCCTCCGGGAACCGCTCCTTTCGCAAATAGATCCAAACAAGGTCTCCGGGTTCAAACGTCTTTTTGTTACGACCTTTGTTGGCATACTTGCGGAATTGTTCCGTTTTGTGCTCGATATGTTGCTTTGCCTTCTCGTGCATTTGCTTAACCAACTCGGCTTTCTTTTTCCCATCCATGCTTACACGTTCACTCAAAGGTAAAGGCGTTAGATCCAAAGGTGTAAGTGGATTAAAACCGTAAACAAGTTCAAACGGGGAAAAAGACGTAGTAGAATGCACGACACGATTATAAGCAAACTCTACATGCGGCAAACAATCTTCCCACGACTTAAGATTTTTCTTAATGACCGTCCGCAAAAGCGTTCCTAAGGTCCTATTAACCACTTCGGTTTGACCATCAGTTTGCGGGTGACAAGTCGTAGAGAAACACAACTTAGTTCCTAGTTTTGACCAAAGGGTCTTCCAAAAATAGCTAAGGAACTTCGTATCTCTATCCGAAACTATCGTCCTAGGCATTCCATGCAAACAGACAATCTCTCTAAAGAACAAATCGGCAATGTTAGATGCATCATCGGTTTTATGGCAAGGAATGAAATGAGCCATCTTAGAAAACCTATCTACAACAACAAAGACCGAATCACTACCTCTCCTAGTTCTCGGCAATCCCAACACAAAGTCCATCGAAATGTCGGTCCATGGTACACTAGGAATCGGCAAAGGAGTGTACATACCTTGGCTTGGGCTTTTGGATTTAGCTAACTTACATGTTGTGCATCGGCTACAAATCCGTTCAACGTCTCGCTTCATGTGCGGCCAAAAGAAATGGTCTTGCACCACCAAAAGAGTTTTAGCTACGCCGAAATGTCCCATTAAGCCACCGCCATGTGCTTCCCTAACAAGAAGATCTCGCAAAGAAGAGTTAGGAATACACAACCGGTTCTCGTAAAACAAGAAACCGTCACTACGAAAGTATTTTCCCGAAGCAAATTTAACACAAGTTAGAAATACTTCCTGAAAATCGGGATCGGTTGCATAAGCTCCCTTAATCATCTCAAATCCAAGCACCTTGGCATCAAGTGTCGAAAGCAAAGTGTATCTCCGTGAAAGAGCATCGGCCACAACGTTCTCCTTGCCTTGCTTGTATTGAATCACGTACGGGAAAGTTTCCACGAACTCCATCCAACGGGCATGTCGCTTGTTCAACTTCTGTTGGCTTTTCAAATGCCTAAGTGATTGATGATCGGTGTGGATCACGAACTCCTTCGGCCAAAGATAATGTTGCCACGTTTGGAGTGCACGGACTAAGGCATAGAATTCCTTGTCGTACGTCGGGTAGTTGAGAGTTGCTCCACCGAGTTTCTCACTAAAGAAGGCGATTGGTTTCTTCTCTTGCATAAGCACGGCACCGATACCTACACCAGAAGCATCGCATTCAATTTCAAACGTTTTCATAAAATCTGGTAAAACGAGAAGAGGGGCGTGAGTAAGCTTGTGTTTTAGGAGCTGGAAAGCGTCCTCTTGAGCTTGTTCCCATTTGAAGCCCACATCCTTCTTGATCACTTCGGTTAGTGGCGCGGCAATGGTGCTGAAATCCCGAACGAACCGTCGATAGAAACCGGCTAAGCCGTGAAAGCTTCGGACTTCACCAACCGTCTTGGGACTCGGCCAATCTTGGATCGCCTTGATCTTGTCCTCGTCAACCTGTATTCCCTGAGAACTCACCACAAAACCTAGAAACACAACGTTATCCGAACAAAAAGAACATTTCTTAAAGTTCCCAAAAAGTCGTTCTTTCCTAAGCACGTCTAAGACCAAACGCAAATGCCCTACATGATCGTCTAAGGTCTTACTATAAATCAAAATATCATCGAAGTAAACAACAACGAAGACACCTATGAAAGACCTAAGAACATGATTCATAAGACGCATGAAAGTGCTAGGGGCGTTCGTAAGACCAAAAGGCATAACAAGCCACTCGTATAAACCGTACTTAGTTTTGAAAGCGGTTTTCCACTCATCACCTTCCTTCATCCGGATTTGGTGATAACCACTTTTCAAATCTATCTTAGAAAAGATACTAGATCCATGAAGTTCATATAGCATATCATCTAGCCTAGGAATCGGATGGCGATACTTTACCGTGATATTGTTGATGGCTCGGCAATCAACGCACATCCTCCACGAACCGTCTTTCTTCGGCACAAGCAATACCGGAACGGCACACGGGCTCATACTTTCCCGGATATGACCCTTCTCCATAAGTTCGCCGACTTGTCGTTGGAGCTCCTTGGTCTCGACCGGATTGGTTCGATAAGCGGGCCGGTTCGGAAGTGTTGCTCCGGGAACGAAGTCTATTTGATGTTCAATCCCACGAATGGGCGGTAAGCCACCGGGGCTATCTTCCGGAAAGACATCACCAAATTCCAGCAAAAGAGACAACACATTGCCGGGGAGATCCGGCTCGGGATTAGTCATGCTCGCGAGAGCATCCTTAAAGATAAGCAAAACGAAAGGTTGTTTCGTAACAAGAGCGTGTTTAATCTCACTCGGCCTCACAAAAAGAGTTTCTTTTTTCACGGGGTTTCCCTCAAAGGCCTTTAGCTTGGTTTTTCTCGAACTCTCACTCTCGTTTTTAGTAAAAGAAGTGTTTGGGGGATCACTCACAATGCTTTTGTCCTTGCGGTTTTGCTCGAGCTTGAGCTGATCTAGATACACCTCGTGTGGGGACAATGGGGCAAGAGTGATCTTCCGTCCTTTATGCTCAAAGGAATGTTTGTTGGCATAACCGTCGTGAACGGCTCTCCGATCGTATGGCCATGGTCTTCCAAGGAGGATATGACCGGCTTCCATCGGCAATACATCGCATAGGATCTCATCCTCGTAACGACCAATAGATAAAGGAACCAAGACTTGATGGGTTACCTTTAGTTGCTTTTGATTACTCAACCATCGAAGGCTATACGGTCGTGGATGTTTCCTCATCTCCAAGTTAAGCTTCTCCACCATCGTCGTGCTAGCAACGTTCGTGCAACTTCCGCCATCGATTATGAGACTGCACGTCTTACCATTCACCTTGCACCGAGTGTGGAACAAGTTCTCACGTTGCTCGTCTACCACGAACGGCTCTTGAGAAAGTAGAACACGTCTAGCCACAAGTAACTCTCCTTCCACCGCGTGTTCATCATCGTCATCATCATTCACGATCTCACCTCCGTCCAACATGATCATCGCTCGTTGGTTTGGACATTTGTTCGCATAGTGACCTTTTCCCCTACACTTAAAGCACTCGATATCACGGTTTCTCAAAGGGGTAGAAACTTCAGCCTTACCCTTGTAGTCGTGACCGAACGAACTAGGCTTGTAATCCGTCTTTGGCTTTGTTTCGGTACGTGACGGGTAACTCAGCTTATCGCTTCTTGTGTAGCTCGGCTTAGATACAAACGGGGACCGTGAAATACCTTTTCTCTTAAGTTGTTGCTCCACGAGAATTGCCTTGTGCAACATCTCTTCAACGGTATCATACGATTGCATCTCCATGCGATCTTGCAATTCGCGATTCATTCCGGTTAGGAATCGGGCCATGGTCGCATCACGGGGCTCGTCAACATCGGCCTTAAGCATGAGCTTCTCCATCTCTTGGTAATAATCCTCAACTCCCTTAGTGCCTTGTGACAACCTTCGCAACTTTTGGTGTAGCTCGCGGTGATAGTGTACCGGAACAAACCGAACTTGCATCAATCTCGCCATCTCGTCCCACGTCTCAATGGGATTAATTCTTTGGCGTCTCCTGCTTGTCACAACACTATCCCACCAATCAATAGCATAACCATGAAATTCCGTAGCGGCCAACCTAACCTTTTTTTGTTCCGTAAACTCCGTAGAACGAGGGAATTCGTAACTTCAATCCACCGAGATCATTGTCGTTTCTCCTCCTCGCCGGTTGTTGCCTTCCTTGGTTTCCCTCGGAATCATCGGGTAAATCGTGAAACGGATTCTCGATGTTCTCGCCATTCTCGCCATTATCGCCTTGGTTTTGTTGCCGGTTTTGATTATTGGCTCTTCGATGCCTTGGCGGAACACGGGGATTCCTTCGGCTATGATCGGATCCATGACTCTCGGCTAAGTTTCCGCCGTTGTTTCCTTCATGTCTTACCGGTGTCCGAACATTAAGAGCGGCCATTTGATTTCTCATCTCGGCCATCATGTCAGTAAGGGCATCCACCTTGCGATTCATCGCGTTATCTCTTTCTCTCCTCGTCCATGAAGTATTAGAACTACTTTCCTCGGCCATTGTACCTCGCAAAAATGAGCAAACACGTTAGTAAAATATTCTCACAAGTGTTTCTCTCAAGTTTGTTCACACACTACAAGAAAACTGCCGTTTTACAACTAAGGTAATCGTCGTAAATCGGTCGTAAAACATGATTTACGACGGATTACCGACGAATGACAATTCGTCGTAATATGATCGTCGTTAATCGGAAATCGTCGTAAATTGGTCGTAAAGTTAAGGAGGCCTATAAATCGTCGTAAAATCGATGTAATAGATTCGTCGTAAAATCGATGTAAGTTTACATCGATTTTACATCGATATTACGATGAAGCAGTACATCAATTTTACATCGAATTATACAATTTTTTTTTCGATAATTCGTCGTAAAATCGTCGTAATATGATGAAAAATTACATCGATTTTACATCGAATTATACAATTCCTGTTTTGATAATACGTCGTAAATTCGTCGTAAACGGTAGCTGTAAATACGTTGGTAAATCGATGTAAATTATTCGATGTAAATT
>PKML01056722.1:0-15908 GCA_002933935.1 Eutrema yunnanense | reverse complement strand
AAAAAAAAACCATATTGAAAAACCCTAAAATACATCTGTCACGTAAAACCTAATAAGACTTAAAAACAATAGATTATAGAACAAACAACTTGTCTTCTTACCAACTACAGCCACCGATCACGAACGGTTCAGAATAGATTTTCTCATCAGATTGCAAAGAAGAGACGTCCTTAAATTGCTCCAGCTCAACCACGTTTAACTCTAGAATTTTCTCTGGACAAGTGACCGAAAAGATAAGTGCACTTTGATGATATAGGTAGCCAAACAATTCTTATAAGCTTCGCATATATCAGAAATCGAGATGTTACACAATCGGAATAATCTGATTTCTCGTCGGCGTAGTGACTGCGGAGAGATATAAGTGTAAGCCCACGGTGCGAGAAACTCTCGATAAAAATCTAGACACAAACATCACGGAGGAAGAAGCGCAAATGAATCAAAGAAGAAACATATAATCTTATTTATTTAAGGGAATGGGGCAAAACGTGAGGATGTAAAATTTGTTTTTGGTGTTTCTGACGGTTTACTTGAATTTACGATACTACCCTTACCGATGGTTGGGAAACCAAAATTTTGGACCCCAAGCCCCAAAAATGTGGTGAAATTGTAGAGAAACGCTCAACACCGTTTTGGTAATCCCGATCTAGTCGACCTTCCTTTTTTTTTTTAATCTGGTGTTTTATATTTACATTATGGTTTCCAATCACAAAATTCATCACTTATGATCAGAGGATGCATAGATGCCAAAAAAACAAACATTTATCACTAGGGCCAAAGCCCGAGGGCCCTGAAAAACATCGGGCTCGGGCTTAAATATATAAGCCCAACAAAATTCGGGCATTTTGGGCTAGTGGGTTTTTTGGGCTTTGTCCGGCCAGACTCGGACCGGTCCGAAAAACTCAAAAATAAACATTTTGATTGAGTTAGAGGTTTTGTTTAAAAATTTAACTTTTTTAAATATGGAGTATTTCCTATATATTTTTCATTGATCGAAAACCTAATTTCCTAGTTTTACCTTGCTATAAATTTCAGAGTCTACATTTAGTATTAGTGCGCATGTCTAGAACAAATATATAAATCGTCTTCTACCTAGACACGTTGAAACATTGATTTGTACTCGCACTTGGTTAGATGGGTTTACGTTTCGTGATCCAAGTAACATTATCATTCATTCTATTTACTTCATATTTTTAAAATCATTATCTATAGACTTTTAGTGATATTTCTATATGATTTATATATGTCAAAGTAAAACCCAAAAACCCCTATAGCCATGTTCGGGCCGGGCCGGACTTTAAAATATATGTCCAATTTTTTTGGGCCTGACCGAACTCAAATATATGAGGGCTTTACGAATTTCGGACCGGGCTTTAAAATATAAGCCCGGTTTTTTGGACCAAACCAGACTCAAATATATGAGGGGTTTACGGATTTCGAGCTTGGCCGGGCTAGCCCAATTGACATCCTTACTTAGAGCCTTGCAAAAATACGTAACAAGGAAAACACACTTTAGAAGACAAAACACTATCATCAAAGATCTCATTCAACCGTTAAGGATGACCCGATCGAGACAACATAAGATTGAGTGCGGTTTGTAGTTGTCATACTTTGAGCAATGAAAGAAGCTCTTCTATTAATAAAGCTAGGAAAAGCTAATAGAGGAGTCCATTGATGAGAAGGGTTAGAGAAAGCTAGACTCCACTCTCCAATCTGTAATCGATATTAGCCAAAAATGAATTTCAAAAACTTGATACCGGAATGAGGGGCCAAGCTTGTGGCCTATTGACAACACGTAAAAATCAGAATTGAAGAAGAATTGTATGATTTAGAAAATTAGGGAAAATATTCCTTCAAGATATGCATTTACTTTTTCTGTATCTTTCAACATCGACACCATGTTTCTCACCCGCCTCCTTTTTGCTCTGATCAACCACCATCGCCTAACATGTCATCCCTCTTCTACATCAAAGGCGTTTCATCGTCTCCCAAGTCTAAATTTTAATCAAATCCCTTTTCTATTTACATTAGAGTTATCAAATTGTCCAACATCGACGTGGTCGAGCGTGTTTGATTTAGAGAAAAAAGTTCTACGTGGACACGTGTCAGGCATTCTCCATATATGTTTAGCTTCAATTTTCTATTAATATTTGCACGTAACGGTGGGCCAATCTCATCGCCAAGGCCTCGGCACCTAAGGCCGATGCAACCAAACGACGGTTGGTCGAGTGTTGGGACTACTTTTGTGTGGAAACATCTGATTAAAGATTATCCACTCACAGAAATGAAGAAGAAAGAATGGTCTTTTGTACTTTGTAGATAGAGAAAATTCGTAAGGATGCTACTATGAATAGATTAATAATAATATTCCTAACAAATCAAATCTTCCACCACTTAAACTTCCTCTAATCTCCCTTATAAAAAAAAAAAATCACAAGAGAAAGAACAAAGTATTGCAGAAACATGTTTACTGATTTGTTCATTCATCATCATCATCATCATCTTCCTCTTGCAAACTACTTAGACAGAAACAGCTTCGAGTTTGAGCCATCAAATCTTTCTTATTCTTCATCATCATCATCATGATCTTCGTCTTTTCCAACAGCTTTATAGTTTGATCATCGTCCTCCTCATAGTCATCACCATTATTGTGATCCTCTTCATTGGGTTCTTGGAGTGCAAGTAAAGGCATGGAATTAGGGTTTTGCCAAGTGTAGAAATGCGAAGCTGATAAAGACCTTCCTTTTCTCCTTAGCTTATTAGCTATAAGCAATCTCCTCCTCTTGTTGAATGGATTCTCCGCTTTCTCCAGATCCTTGGCTTTGCTGTTGCTCGCTTCAATTAAATTCCCAAACGATTTCGATTTCCCCACATAATGGTTCGATAATCCTCTCCTGAACAAACAAATATGTTTTCTTCAGTATTCGGATCAAACAAAACTAATGAGATTCAAAGAAGGCATTTTGAACATTCCAAAAGTTGTGTTCTAAGTTTTAAAACCAAAACCACTGAGATTCACAATCTTAAATCCATCATAGCAGCAGATGAAAACTTGGTGGCTAAAGACTAAACACAAAAGATCAAGAACATAGTAAAAGACTAACTTTTTGGTGAGTTTTAAAAGAGGAAACGTACTTAATAGGCAGAGAGTCTTCTAAAGAGGAACTAAACGAATCAAGTGCTCCTCCTTCTTGAAACGAAACGGCGTCGTCCTCGTTCTCGCTGCTCTCTCCGATCGACGATACGCTATCCTCCGACGATTCCTCCGGCGAACTTACCCTCGATCCGATCCCGATCTCCGATCCACCGCGTCTTGATTCATCCGCCAAAAACAGAGCCGCCGCAGGTACAGCCTTATCCTGCGCCGATACGCCGCCACGATCCCTAACGTACGCCGCCATGCCGATTCCAAACGACGAACCCACCATAACCTCCATTCAAAGTTTAAGATCTAACCGACGAGATCAGATATCATCAATCGCCGGAGATGTGCGTAGGTTAAGAGCTTAAACAGGCGCAGGTTAAGGAGTATTTACTCGAAACGATACGAAGAAGAAAGAGAAAAGTTCAAACACCACTGATCGAGAAAAAATGGAATAAAGAGGATCAATTCTCAATTTTATTTATAACGACAACTATCGTATAAGATACGTATAATTATACGTATTATTTATGAGGATTGAGGCACATGTTCTAAATATGGAATAGTCCGAGGCACGCTAACGGCGACTTTGACGGTTGACACGGTCATAATGACGTGGCGAATTTTCATTGCTTGTTTCTTGGACCTTTGCCGGACGTTTCGGGTTACTGTCTCCGTTTAAATCCGATCCTGTCGTTTGTACCGAAAGTTCGGTGGTCGCTATCACACCATGTCTCAAACCTTATCCAATTCTCTCATTACATTGTTTCTTGATTTTGTTTTTTTTAATTTTAAGATTTTTGGAAATATAGGAAAAAGGAAACTAAATCTTTGAGCAGATCAATTAATTGATTGCAAATAAGATGCTGATTTGCATTAATTAGTCAAAAGATATACAAAAATATTCGTGTACTCTTTACTTTATATATATTTTAAAAATGGAAACTACTATATTAAAGATATACTAAGTATCTGAATGATTAAATTTAGAACAAGTGGACAAATTAAACCTTATCCCGTTTACTTTTAGTACAATTAAAACCAATATCTTTTGATGATATAAGAAGATATATTATATTAAAATGAAGATTTGGAAGAGAGAGTGCTAATGCTGGATTAGTGCGGAAGCAAGAACTTTGACGGGTCCAAAATGAGAACATGGATTATCTCTATTATTTCTATAATATTATTTTAAAAAATAAATTTTGTTTTATAAGTTATTACATGAAATATTATTACAAATAACAAAAAATAATTGAAATAGGAAAAGATAAATAATCTTTTAAAATTATTAATTAGAATATGAAAAGTATATATTTTGCATTAAAAAATTATTTATTATTTAATTTATTAATTATTTTTAATACTATATATTCTAAAATAATAATCAATTTATATATATTCAAATAAAAAATCTATTCAAAATCTTGCTATATTTTTCACTATAATTTATTATATTTTGTTTGAATATATATCAAAACAAAAGTTAAAAAATATTTTACTAATTTTATAAAAACTTCGACACAAGAAAACTATTTTTTTAAAGTTCGTATACTAACCAAAAAAACTAGAATTATTTAACGGTGCATATTAGAGTTATGTTTTCAAGATTGGTAACAGTTGTAGCTTTCGGTTTTATGCTGTGGTTTTTTAGCTGTAGGATTTTGGCTGTAAGATTTTGACTGTGGCTTTTTAAAAAGTGAAAGAGAGGAAATATGGGATGTGAAAATATATCTCTGTACAACCAAAAAAGGATATAAAGGACTGTAGGTTTAAAAATCTGTAGAAATCATGATTGGAAACAAAAATTAGCTGTAGAAATAAATATGGCTGTGTGCAGCCTCTAAAGCTCATTCCAATCAAGCACATAAGTTTTTGTGGTTTAACCCGAATAATATTTTAATTCACTGTAAAATGGGTTAAATAGACAAATTATTACAAATTGACAGCTTTATCTACAATTATTAGTTAGTTATATTGTAAAATTAAGATAAAGTAATTTTCTTAAATTTCAAAATAATATCTTTTAAAAATTACTCTGCGCTATAATTAGCGCGAATTAAATCCTAATTTTATATTAATTAGCAAATTACTTTGCTGAGTTATGTTAATAAAATTGTATTAAGTACGAAGTTAAAATCACAAATATGTTTGGTTTGTACTTAATCTATTTTTTTTTAAATGTCACTAAAATAATTACTAGGACATTATATTCACTCATTAGTAATTGTTCGTACAAGATTTTCGGTATCGTTATTTTATGTTTCTCTTTTTCATGTATTTAATATCAACACTCAAATAGTGGGTATGTTCATTTGCCTGACGAATGCGGCAGCGGCTGTGATTTATGGTCTGACGCTGCGTCTAGATGCGGCCGATTGTTATTCGTTTGATAGCTTTGTGGCTGATCTATGCGGCTTGTCGTAACAGTGCCAGTCGCAACGCTGAAAAAAATTAGCGTCCATAAATTTTAGATGTAGATTGCTGCATCCAGACGCTGCATAAACAAACAACAATCGTCCGCAAGCCGAAGACTCCTGCGGCAGGCAAACAAACAGACCCATTATATAAATTTTTTGATCACAGATTTAACTTTTTTTTACGTCAGCTTTGGAGTTCAATTTCGAAAAAAATACAATTTCTACATATTTAAATATAAACTTAATAGAAGATGAATCTAACATGTAGACGTATTGTGTGTAGAGTTGTTTGTTGTAATTAGGGATGTCAATCGGGTTGACCCGGTCCGAAACCCATAAAACTCGCATATATTTGAGTTCGATCTGGTTTGGTTCGGAAAAAAATTGGGCATATATTCCAAAGCACGGTTCGGTCTGGACAGGGCTCTAGGGTTTTTTGAGCTTTTCTTTACAAACACAAAAATTCACAATTCTCAAATGAAAAATAATTAAAACAAAATATTTATCAAAATAAATCTAAATTGAAATGTATTATATGAAATCCAATTAAATTTAAAAGCAAAAGTTTGGCCAAAAAATGAATAAAATTCAAATAAATTGTATTACCAAATAAAACATAAAATCAAAACACTTCAAATCTAGGTAGTAGAGTTTAGGTAAGAATCTCGTTCATCGTATTCTAAATCCTCATCACTATCAAGAGCTACATATATAAAAAAGTAAAATAATATTAAGTTTTGATATGTATAAATCATATAGAAATGTCATTAAAAGTCTATTGATAATGATTTTAAAAATATGAAGTAAATATAGATGAATGATAATGGTACATGGATCACGAAATGTATAGAAAATATGTCAAATTATTATTTTAAGAAAGATAAATGTTTAAATAAAATTTCTAACTAATTAAAATGTAAAATGAGTGTAGTGTAAATATAATTACCATCATAAATTTGTGTAGTGTGGGATATTTTTTTGTTGTGAAAGTCTATTGTAATCCTAGGTAAATTTGATTAGTATGTTGTAAAGGATAAATAATCTCTATATTATTATTTAAGAAGTTATTTAGGAAAATAAACTTTATTTTGTAAGTTATTATATATTATGTCATTACAAATAACAAAAAATAATTAAAATAAAAAGTGATATAATTATCTTTTAAAATTATTAAAAATATGAAAAGTATTTATTACCATTAAATAATTTATTTATTATTTAATTTCTTAATTATTTTTAATATTATATATTTTAAAATAATAATCAATCCATATATATTTCAAAAAAATCTAGTCGAAATTCTGCTATATTTTTTACTATAATTTATTATATTTTATTTGAATATATATCAAAACAAAAGTTGAAAAATATTTTACTAATTTTATAAAAGTTAGACACAACAAAATTAATATATTTTTTTAACAGATCGTGGACTAACCACAAAAACCAGAGTCGTTAAACGGTGCATATTAGAGTTATGTTTTCAAGATTATAGGTTTTTTGCGGTTTAGGCCGAATAATATTTTAATCTACTGCAAAACGGGTTAAATAGACAGATTATTACGAATTGACAGCTTTATCTATAATCATTAGTTAATCATATTATAAAATTTAGATAAGAGTAATTTTTCTTAAATTTCAAAACAATTTATTTAAAAAAAAATACTCGCGAGTTAAGTTCTAGTTTCATTTATAATAGAACAAAATAAAATATTTTTGATGATAATGTAGAGAATTAAAAACAAAATTATGTATCTAAATTTTATGTTCCAATCCTAAACTTTTCAAACGTTGGTTGTTTATACATTTCAAAGCAAACCAAAACTTTATATGGAGGATATCATTAGACCAATTAGAGAAATATGTCCTTATCTCTTTAAGTGATAATTTTGTTTATGAAATGTGGCTAACTTGAGTCTATTAATCGTTCCAAAAGGGTATCTTCCTCTTTTGCTTTACCTCTGGCAATTTATTTAAAAAATTCATTGGTGGACTATCAAACAGTTTATAAGATATTATTTTTGTCTCCCTATTTTTAGTTAATTATCAAAATATATTTAACCCTTAATCTAAGTGTATTCCCCCATGTTTATAATTATGTTGTTAGGGTTTAAATCGAATATGACTACCTGTTTTTTGTTTGCTAGTGATTATGATTTTTTTTCGTGCTAAGAATTAGTATTATTTACTAGTTTTTATATACTTGATATTTACATTGAGTGAATGAAGTAAATGGAACAGCTCAAGGACGGTATTATTTACTTATTAATGGAGTAGTTCAAGGATAGGTTCTTCCTCGGCGTGGTATCTGACAAGAAGACCCGTTATTTCCATATATTTTTAACATTTGTAATGAAATCTTATCGGGATTGTGTAAATGGCACAAGACAACGATTTACTTTCGCGTATTAGAGTCTCAAGAGGAAGTATGAGGATAAACCATTTGTTATTTGCTGATGACACAATGTTTTTCTGCAAAACAACACATCGATGTTGTGAAACTCTGCTGTCAACTCTCTAAAAATACTAAGTTGCCTCTGGTCAAATGATCAATAAACAAAAATCATCAATTACCTTTTCGGAGAAGACACCGCAAGTGATAAAAGAAATAGTCAAAAATACACTGAGTATCAAAAAAGAGAGAGGTGATCAGGAAAAATATTTTAGCTTACCGGAGAGCTTTGGACGTTGAAAGGACCTTTTTACTTTTATTGTGGACCGGATCCGACAAAGATTAGTCAACTGGTCCTCGAGATTTTTGTCAAGTGCTGGGAAGATAACCATGATAAAATTAGTTATGTCAGCCATCCCTACCTACTCTATGACCTGCTTCAAACTCCCTACAAGCCTCCGCAAGAGGATCCAATCAGTTTTAACTAGATTTTGGTGGGCCTCAAAACCCAGGGAAAAAAAAATGGGTTGGCTCGCGTGGTCAAAACTTGCAAAATCTAAGAAAGATGGAAGACTCGGCTTTCGGGAGATTCAAAGTTTTAATGATGCTCTTCTGGCTAAGCTGAGTTGGAGGATACTTAATAAACCCTCAAGCCTACTAGCTCGGATCTTGACTGGGAAATACTGCAAGGACAAACACATGCTTGATGTCTCAACCTCATCAGCTACATCTCATGGCTGGCGTGGGATTTTGATTGGCCGAGATATTCTAACAACTCGGAAAAACCGTAGGAAATGAAAAAGGAACATCACTTTGGAACGATCCATGGCTATCTCTAAAATCTCCTAAACAACCAATCGGCCCTCCAAACCTAAAGACAAAGGATCTGACAGTTTCAGACCTCCTTACAGAAGAATTAGGGGAATGGAATAAGGAAAAAATAGAGGAAATCATCCCGTCTCATGCCTCTGAAATTCTTTGCCTTAGACCTAGATGCAAGGGAGCAGAAGACTCTTACATTTGGCAATCAAGTAAACGAGGGGAATATTCATCAAAATCTGGATATCATGTGGCAATATCAGAGAAAGACAAACTGATGAAGAGCTCCGGAATCCAAGCCGGAATTGGAACTCTGAGATCTGGTCAGGTCATTTCTCCCCAAAAATGAAAGTCTTCATCTAGAAAATAGTCCAACGAGCTCTCCATGTGGGAGAAAACCTTCTAAACCGCGTTTGTTAACTAATTTTGGATGCACTCACTATGGTGAACTTGAAACCACTGAACATCTCTTCTTCGAGTGTGCATTTGCTCGTCTTGTGTGGTATTTGGTCCCTTTCAAAATCAGTGTAAACCCCTCCTCCTTTCCAGACTTCATCTCGGGCCTTATCTCTTCGAAGAATATGATCTGCCTACCTCCAGTAGGTGTTGGAACATGTCCTCTATTCCCGCATGGCTGTGTTGGGCCATATGGACAGCTATAAACTATCTCCTCTTCGAAAACAAAATTTTTAGTCCGGAGGAAACAATGATAAAAGCCATTTTAGAATCAAGGGAGTGACAATTGGCTTAGATTTTGGAAAACAGAACAGTCACTTACACGACTGAGAGAATTCATCGAAATGCACATCTAGAAACCATCATTTGTCATTCTGATGCAACATGAAGAGAAGACTCAAAATCTGCAGGACTAGGTTGGCTTTTTAACAACCAACTTAGACTAAAGGTAGAAAAAGGAAGATATGGAGAACCTTTCGTAAAATCTTCTTTGATGGCGGAAGCTTTGGCAATCCGATCGGCGCTAAATCATGGCCTAGAGAAAGACTTTACCAACCTCTGCATCAAGTTGGACGCTCGGGATCTAATCCAAACTATCACATCGTAAGAGCAAATCAAGAAAATCTAATATCATCATATTTTACATCATTTTAGCATCTGTTTCACTTAGGTTTCGAGTCATTTGCATATAGTTCATGTTATCTCTTTAGCATTTTAATCATTTTAGGAGTCTAATGTGTCCACATTAAGTCCTAGAGAGTCCTTGCATATTTTGGATCGTATTTTAGGTGCTTCGGAGGAGATTCGAGACCCGATGAGAGAAGACGGAGACTATACCAACGTCACTGGTCGGTACCTCTCATCGGTATCGAAGGCAGAAGGATTGCACCGAGGTCACTGCTCGGTGCAACTGATCGGTATAGAAGACGGAGGAAGACAGCCCCAGTACCGACGTGCAACACCGAGGAGTGACATCGGTATCGAAGCTTCAGGGGATTGTACCTAGGTCACTGCTCGGTGCAACTGATCGGTACTGCTCTCTGAGGATACCCGAGGGGAAAATCTCTTAACACCGAGAAACAACATCGAGGAGTGACCTCGGTATTCATCGAAGGAACATCAAGCATCTCTCCTCAATACCGATGTCATTGCTCGGTGCAACAAATCGGTACACAAACCCAGGCTCAATACCGAGGTGTCGTACCGACGAGTTACCTCGGTATTGGCCGCAAAAACACTTTTTATCCATCTAAACCGGGTCGGTATCCGGTTTGTCTCGAGTCGACCCGGTTCGTTACTATTCACTATTTATGCCCAAAAATCTAATTTTGATGGGTTAAGTCTTTTTCTTAAGCAAAAACCCTCTGTAAGAGTGATTTGTAAGAGATTGATCCTTTGATTTATGCAATTTAGTATTGTTTTCTTGATCCAATCTATCTATCTTCTTTCTATCTTGATTATTCAACACTCATCCATGGATTCAACCTCTATCCACATCGATTTTGGGTTGTTCTTGATGGGTCTTGAGTAGTCTTTTAGGGTTTAGAGATGGGGTAGATTAGGGTGATCCAATGCTTAATTCATGGTGTTTAGGGGTTAGATCTTCTTATATCCTTTCTTGTTTAATGTTCTTAAGGCTAAATCTAGCTTGAAAAAGTAGGTTTAGATCATAAGGCATTTCATGAACACCAAGTGTTTGATGAAATGCCTTGATAAATTAAACAAGAGATTTACACTCCTAGCCTATGATAATAGTTGTCAAGGGTGTATTTTTGGTTGATCTTGTTGATTTAAACTTAATGCTTGCTAATCAATGATCCACAAACTCAAACATAGTGATTAATTGCTTGAAAGAGAATTAGTCAAGTTTAGGATCTTATGCCTAGGGATTAGCTTGTTTGAGTAAATGAACATCATGAATTGAACTTGGGTCACCTTATATCCATAATCCTATCTTTGAATCCGCTTTTTTTTTATTAATTTACAATCTTGTTTAGTGCTTTTGCTTGCTTAATTCGAATTGGATACTTAACAACAAACCACACTTGTTTAGCTTAACTTACTTTAAGTGTCTTGCATTCCTAATGATTGAAATAATCTCAATTATGGATTGATAACCTCCTTACTACATCGTATTGGGGATATTGATACCTCCTAGAGACTAAAAAGTCTTGTATCAAAATCTACGGTCTCCTTTTTGATATAAAAATTCTTGCATCAATGTTTATCTCTATTGCGTTTATGTTTATTCCTCGAGTAGAGAATGCAATGGTTGATGCTCTCGCCAAGAAACCGCTATGTGATTTCACATTTGCAATATCATATATGTAATGCTCTGTTTTAAGTTAATGAGAAGTTGTTCAAAAAAAAGTGAATGAAGTAAATAGCTATGGTTGACCACTTAATCAAAGTTGACTAAAAAATTAGGAAATTAAGAAAGACAAAAAAAAATCCCATAATTATCCTTTCAATATATATTAATTACATAAATACCATTAATCACAATAATCATTTTTCGGCATTGGGTTGTCGATGACACTGTTCATTAACCGTCCGTCGACAATGTTCATTCAAAGTCAACGACACTATTTATCACCGAAAATTGTTAAACCGTATGTGGTTTTAGTGGATAATTATTTGATTAACATGCTAAATAATAAGGTATCGCGAGAAATTTATGTTTATCGTGTTATCTCAGTTATCATATCATACAAAATATGAAAATTAAAATTAAAATCGTGAATTCATGTTTTTATATATGTATATATCAATCTAATAGAAAAAATATTATTTCTCTTACATAGTTAACATGATAACAATTATAATAGCATGTTATATAGAATGTTAACGTACTAACAGTAATCTGAAACTTGTAACGTGTTAACAATAATATTCGATACCGTAATGTGCTAACATAGTAAAATCCGAATAATATTTATACGAGGTTAACATGATAACAATGATAATAATAGGTTAGATAGATTTATACCGATAACAATAACAATAACGAGTTATTAATTCATGTAATCCATTAACTAATTTTGTTATTGATTATTTCGTATGAACAACTAAAATCTGGATCTAGTTGATCCAACTCACTCAATCTCACACATTAAACAACATATTTCAGCAACATGAGGAATTCAAAAAGTGAAACAAATAGACTAAGATTTCTAACTCTTACCAGGGAGGACAGTAAGGAGCCCAAGGGAAAGAAGTGCATAACCTTGAAAGCTATCTCCTTCCATGTGACCAATGAAGATGAAAAACATTAAAAGGAGAAACAAGCAACCAAGGAACATAAGAAACAAAACTAGTGCTATGGATTTCCATGGTACTTTATCAAATGCTTTCAGTGTATAATCAAAACGGGGATCGAAATCTCTCAGATCTTTCCACCACCATTTGCTCTGGTTCTGATTTCGTCTTCTTTGTCCAGAGCTCATCGGAACCACCGGAAACAACAACAACAACAACGGCAGTCACACTGTTCTCGAGTTTACGGCGGCGAATCTTCGGGTTGGAATGGAGATTGCAGCAGAGGAGGACGAGAAGGTTTCAGTGTAGTTCGATTCTTTTCTTCTACCATTGAGAAGGAGTTTCAGATTTCTTCGCCGGAGATGGAGGAAGATGAAGAGAGAGAAAAGAGACGCTACGTTGAATAAAAAACAAATAAAAAGGGTAAAGAGTAATTTATTTTGGTAAAATAATATTTAAAATTTTTTCAGAGAATCTAAATTTGCAATTATCTATGACTATCTATTGCAATTACTCTAGATATAATTGTATATAGAATAATTTTACTAACACGAAAACATGTCATATCTTTTGGTTTATATGTGTTTGAAAGTTGATTTTGAATTTGTATGTTGTTACTCCAACTGTTGAGAGATATTTTTCAGCAATGAAGATCGTGAAGACAGATCGACGTAATCAGATTATATAGTCTCTGTGAATCGAAGGTGTTAGCCAACGAGGAAGATAAGTACAGCTCGAATAGTAAATATTGTTTAAAGGACCCTTTTTAACAAGATAATGTGCAACTTCGTTCGAAACGCGATAGACGTGGGTAAAATAACAAAGATTAAACTTTGAAATCCTTACACAGATTATCTACTTCGAAATCCAGTACTGAATCGAAGGTGTTATAACTATGGAATTGATAACCCTTATCCCATTTGGACTCCAATGCATTCATCTCTGTTCTTCGCATCACTTTGCAGTCAAAGAATCTATCTTCTCATTCTTTTTTTACGACAAACCCTAAACCTCCAATTTTTTTTTTTTGTTAAATGAGCTAACTGTTCTGGTAACATAGTTAATTGTCTCGTTAATGTATGTGGGGTCGCGAAGTCGAAAGCCACCTTGAAGATTTGAAGTGGAAATATTGTCACCTTGGTTTATAATGGAAGTTACAAACTTTGGAAGTTTAAACTAGAAATGGCTGCCACCTTGAATGTTTTTTTTTGGGATTTTCCCCTTCTTTATATACCATCTGCTTTTTCATCTTGCAAGGTTATTAATTTAATATAATATTTACATAGTTTTGTAGTAAGATATTTTTTTTGTTGTCAACCTCTTTTTGGGAAGTAAAACTAAAGTCTAAAACTAAAGTTTAGAGAAAAAGAAAAATAAAATACAAAATAACCCCCTCTATTTCTCAAAATATTACAAAAGTCTACCAAACTAATTAATTTCAACATCCTCTTTTTCTCAACCCTTCAAGCCGAGCCAAACACCAAACTGGGAGATATATTCTCCTGCATCGCGGACTGGTGGTGACGGTGCTCCCCTTCGTAAGTCACAATCAGCATCGTTGGATCATCCAACGCTCGTTCCACGTGTTTCCTCGCTGGACACCCTCTAAACGTACTACACTTGTAATAACCCCTGAATCAAAAAATCACCACCGTTAGATCTCTAGATATTGTTTAACTGGTCAACTAAATCAACGGTGGATATGCGCGAGGGTGTATGATAGTTACCGTGGGTGTGGTGAGCCCTTGATCGGTTTTTGTCCGTACTTCCTCCATGAAAACTCGTCCGGTGGAATATCGGCGATCTTTGAACTTATCGCCGGTACTCTCACGGTTCTCTTCATCCGATTTTTCCTGCTGTTAAATTAAATAAAATCATCGTTTTTATTAATTAACAAAATAATTAATCATGTAGTAATTTAACGTGCGCCTACTAAGCTAACGTGAACCAAAACAGTCAACGATCAAACAAAGACTTTTTGAAACTTAAACAACTAAAGTCAAGCGTGCAATGTGGTTTTAAGTTACTGTCGTTGATTTTCACTAAAGTACGTTGACCTATTGGTTTAGACTGTACCAAACCGGTTAAGAAAGTATTAAACCGGAAAGTATTCTTCTTTTTTTTTTTTTTACCGAAACTAATTAATCAACAATAGTCAAAGGGGTTATGAAAATGGAAAGTAAATCATTTAATTATTTATGGAGTTGCTAAAACGAATGTATGGTTTACGTAACAAGTAACAATACCTTTTCTTGCAGTGGCATTTTCCGTTGCCGGAGCCAGAGATCTTGCCGGAAAAGTCCTCAGAGTGGTCATGCTCGAAGCATCTTTTCCTGTAAGGGAGACCAGCAAGCGGCGGTTTCGCGGAGGAAGCCACAGGCGCCGCCGGAGCGAGGAAAATCGTGGAGCCCTTAGAGACGCTTCCGTCGCCGGTGATCGCCGAAGACATGAAGGAAGAGTTGGAAGATACGCTAAAGCTCTCCTTAGCGAACTCCACAATCTCCAAGCTCTTGGTTTTGGCGCCAAACACTCTTGGTCTGGTGAAATCTAGCGTTACGCTCTGCTGATGTGACTGAACGAAGCTCGCCGGAGTAATCACCGGTGACGGAGCAGAGATCTGAGAAGGAGGGTGCGAATGAGAAACGAGTGGAGGAGGAGGAGGAGCGGCGGCAGCGGAGGAGGAAGAAGATAAAGGAGGGGAATGAACCGGTCCGCGTCTAAACCGGGCGTGGCCGGTCCGGTTAAGAAGAGAGATGACTTTTTTGAATTTGCCGACGGTAAAATCTGTGATCTCAGAGCAGTCAACGTTACGGTCTTCAGGACGGTTAGAGAGGACACGGATCAGGTGTTCCATGCTTTTTAAGCCTTGCGATGCAGCTTCTTGTATAGCCGTTTGATCTTCCATCTTGGGTAAACGCATGATATCGACGGTCATTATGAGAAATCAGAGTGAAACAACAACAAAAATCGAAGATCTGGAAAAATGGAAGTTTTAGGATGATGAGAGAGCGAAAGTGGCGTGATATATGGGGAATGGAGTGGAACCGGGTGACCGGATGATTAGGTCATAAGGTGGAGTTTAGTCAAATCAGTGTTTTTGATCTAACGGTTGAGATTAAAGTTGAAGATTTCTATGGAATAAAGCAACCAACAAATAAATATTGGTCTCCTCTTTTGTGCAAAGCGAGAATTTATTTTTATCGTGTCTTCAAAATAAAGGTACCAGTGATCTAAATTGAATTTGGAACAAAACGTAGTTAAAGAATTTTTTTAAAAAAAAATAAAATTATTTTAAAAGGTTTGTATTATTAAAGAAATAATAGTAGAAAATTATTCTATTTACATACTAATGTGATATTTGTATAATAGCTGTCACAGAATAAATTTTCAGCTAGTTATGAAATAATTTTAAGAAAAATTTATA
>PKML01056694.1:0-16103 GCA_002933935.1 Eutrema yunnanense | reverse complement strand
TCTAGTGGCGGATGTGTATTTTGATTTCAATTGAGATTTCTGGAATCGAGCTTGTGAAATTGTTGACCCGAAGAACGAGATGAACGAGATTTATGATGTTGATTGTGACTAGAGAGAAAGAGTCGGAGAATTTGTTGTTGTTAAGATCAAGTTCTTAAAGAGAATCTATGGTTTTAAAGGACTTTGAGATTTGACCAGAGAAATAGGAATTTTCGTTGAAGAAAAAAAAATGAGTCAAACACGGGTCAACGCCGGAGTCAGTCGACCAGTACACGGAAAAAGTAAAGAAAGTGATGGTCATGATGTTGGGCACATGATTCATGTTAGTTCGGATGTGTGTCTATACTATATCAATAGATGATGTAGTTATTAACACATTGTTTTAGTTCGGATGTGTAGTCATGCGTTCTCGTATAGTTCGTGTAGCTAACGAACAATTTTCCAAAAAAAAAAATACAGATATATGACAACTGGTACAAATGGTACAACTATTTTGTGTTTGTATTTTTCAAAATTTCTCGGCAATGTAGTTTTAATTTAGCCGGGAGAATTTCACAACTTTTACTATGAAAACCTCCTAAATGACCATTAAAACTCCAAAATCATGTGGACAACTAGAAAATAATAATTTATATCACGAGACAACTACAAAAACCCTAAATTCGTGAAATGACAACTATTAGAAACTTCGTACAACTGGACACATAGGGACAACTATGTACAAAAACCCAAAATTCGTGTTACTTTGACTGCCCCTTTTGTCGGCGCACGTGCCCCTTTTTATTAATTTTTAATTGATTTTAATTGTAGTTTTAATATATATCCCAGTTGTCTCAGTTGTCCGAAATTCTACTAAACACACAAATTAATCAAACACAATATTACTTAGTTGTCTCAATTGTCCGAAATTCTACCACACAATATTATTTAGTTGTCCCACTTGTCCGAAATTACTGCAGGCTGGTCAATTAATATATAGGGGATACAAGTGTTATGCAGAGATCAACGATCCATGTTTCAATAAATATATTAAGATTGGCATCAGTTTCTTTATTGTAAATAAGAAAAATAAATATGTTGTATATAGAATTCATTTTAAAAAAAATTGCATCACCAAGAAGCTCATCACCAAAATCAAACAATATTGCATATAGATGAAACACATCACCAAAATCAGATTGCATAACCCAAAAACGCATCACCCAGAATCTCATAACTAAACAAACAACAAAATTGCATCACCAAAACCCAGAAATTGCATTTCTACAAACCCTAATTGCAAAAACACAAAAACTCACTAATTGCAAAAACAAAAAACGCAGAAATTGCATTTCTACAAAAACCCAGAAATTGCAAAAACACAAAAACCAAGAAATTGCACAAACACAAAAACCCCAAAATTGCAACTCGATCCGAGAACTACCACTCTCGGCTCGTTGAGCACATCTCTCGAATTCGTAGAGCATCGTTGAAGAAGGGAAGAAGAAGAAGATAATCAAAAAAAAGAAAAAAAAAGAAGAAGATAATCGATGAAGTGGAAAAGTGAGAGTTGGATGAGTATCCATGGATCATTGAGTTTGGGTGGGTATGATTGTGGTTGGGTGGGTAGAATTGTGGTTGGTTTGTAATTTTTTAGATGTATGGGGATAAACAAGGAATTTACTTAGTTTTTGGATTTAAACAAAAATCAAAACTAAAATAGTTATTAGAAGGTGGCATATGGCATCAATTTTGCTAAATTTGTGGCATCTGAGCCTGGCGTTCCGAAGAGCCGCCGCACAAAAAGAGGAAGATGTCTCCGCCTCCTTCATCGTCGTCAATGTTATCGTCTCTGCCAGATGACATGGTACTGAACTGTCTGACTCGAGTGTCGAGATCGGACAAGGCGACCTTGTCTCGGGTCTCCAAGAGTGTCACTCTTCAGTTCCTTCCATGGGATTCCCTCGAGCTAACGCGGCTGCTGGCGTCGTAGACGGGAAGATTTAAGTGTAAGGAGGCTCTCTGTTCGTTAGTCACTCGAGCTGGGGAGAGGTATTCGACCCAAAGACTCAAACTTGGGATTCTTTGCCGCTTCGAGAGGAACCTTATTATCCCTCAGTTTATCCACGACAGTGTGGTGAGGGATAATAAGGTTTACGCAGTGGATGGCCATGAGAGAACCTTTTACTACTCGCCGAGCCAAGGTGAATGGGGAAGAGGGAATCGTGGCCATTTTTTATGAGTCCGAAGGGATTGGTGTATGGTTGATAATTTGATATGCTGTATTAGTAGAAACGGGAATATATTTTGGTATGAGCCAGAGGAGTTGGATTGGCGGGAACCAGAGGGGATGTTTTCAAAAGTGATCAAGGGTAATCAAGGGTTTGGACTCTCTGCAGAAGTCTCTCTCTCGTCCACTTTGATGAGCAGATTGTGGCTCTGTGGGACCAATGTAAGATCAAGTATGGTACAACCCAAAACGTGGTAGATTTACTTCCCGGGGCCAGACACACCAACTCTGGTCCCAACATTGGGCTCTTCTGGGACGCCATCGAGGGGGATCGTCTTGAGATTTGGTGTGTGGAGATCTCCTTGGAGAACCAACTCCAAGGAGGCGAAATTCGGGGCAATATCGAGTGGTCTAATGTTGTCATGACCGTTGATCCTTTCGCTACAAGGTTATGTATTCTGCTTCTGTCACTCTCTGAACTTGCCTCATCATTCTATTAGCCGTAGGCAATCGTCAAAGGTGTATTTTTATCCTCACCAGATCGATAGATTATCATCATCATCCTTTCATTATTGAGTTTTTCTTCAAAAGGAAAAAGCTCTTAGATTTTGTGTTCTTGAGGAACAAAAGAAACAAAAAAAAGATAAACAAACAACAACAAAAAGTCAATTTTTTTTGTTTATCATAGGAATTCTTGATTAAGAGCTAACTGATGATAATTCATGTAATCAATCCCGTTTAACCGGACGCAACACAGAATCTGCTCCGGTAACTCCTCCGGTTTATTCCCCTGAAATTAGATTTTACAATTTACAGTTAATAACCATAGAAAATGCCAAAATTCCCTCAAAGAAGCAACAGCACAGTACCTGAATTGTAAGTCCAACATCAAGAACAAAGTGCTTGAGTCTGTCTAAAAATGCTTTGAATCCTTATTGCAGGTTTAGATCAAAATTTTCAGAGTTAGTTAGTAAAGCATTTTTATTGCAGGTTTTCATTAAGATTTTCATTTGTTATGATACTCGTAACATACCGAATAAAACTCGTAATGTGGACGCGAAAGCATGTGTTTTTCGTTATACGCATTCATGAGTTTTTTCTCTGCACCGTTCAATTGGAGATCGTCAAATATAATGGGTCATGGATCAATCCAAGCCATTTTCTTAATGGTTTGGGTTGACCCATTATCAATTTAATACTCAATTCATTGGATTGTCAGTTGGATTGGATTGGATCAGTTTTGACACTTATTTTGAAAAATAAAAAAATGTAACAAATTCTTACTTTCTGATTGCTCAAGAGATGTTCCACGGTCTCCGGACCAACAAGTCATGCAAGAGCAAATTTATGGCGATAAAAACGGACATGAGTAAAGCGTACGATCGAGTGGAATGGTCTTTCATTGAACATCTTCTGAGGAAACTTCGGTTTGCAGAAAAATGGATTACATGGATGATGTGGTGCATTACATCGGTAGAGTATAGAGTACTTATTAACGGACAACCTAAAGGACACATAATCCCAAAGAGAGGGCTTCGGCAAGGGGATCCGTTGTCCCCTTATCTATACATTCTCTGTACGGAGGTATTAATAGCAAATGTACGGAAGGCAGAAAGAGAGAAATTACTTATGGGATTAAAGGTGGCGAGAGCTAGCCCCTCAATATCACATCTACTTTTCGTTGACGATAGCTTATTTTTCTGCAAGGCTACCAAGCAGAAATGTGAAACTATATTGCAGATACTACAACAATACGGGTCAGTATCTGGGAAGCAAATTAACTTCGGTAAATCGTCCTTACAATTTGGGCATATGGTGGATGAGACGGTGCAAAATGAGGTCAAACAAATACTAGGAATCTCCACCATCGGCGGGATGGGAACATATTTTGTTCTTCCCGAAAGTCTCGGCGGAGCAAAAAGCAAGATTTTTAATTTCGTCGCAGAAAGACAGCAGAAACGAATTAACGGATGGACATCAAGGTTTTTATCCAAAGGGGGAAAGGATGTATTAATTAAATCGGTGGCGTCAGCAACGTCAACTTTTGTTATGTCCTGTTTTCGATTACCCAAGTCCATAACCGCAAAATTACCAAGTGCGGCGGCACGGTTCTGGTGGAGTTCAAATGGAGAATGAAAAGGAATGCATTGGATAGCCTGGAAGAAATTATGTAGAAGTAAATCGGAGGGAGGTTTGGAATTTCGAGCAGTCGAAGATTTTAACACAGCAATTTTGGCCAAACAGTTATGGAGATTAATAGAGAAACCGGAATCCTAATTCGAGCGGGTTTTCAAGGGTTGGTATTTTTGGAAATCAGACCCGTTAGATCCCATCTGATCTTACTCACCATCATACGGATGGAGGAGTATCATCTCAGCTAGATCTTTGGTCAATAAAGGGCTAATCAAAAGAGTTGGATCAGGATGTTCTATATCAGTATGGAACGACCCCTGGATACCAGCTTCTAAGCCGAGGTCAGCAACTTGTAAAGGGTACAATTATTACCCAAATTTAATGGTCAATCACCTGGTTGACCCAGCGACTCAAATGTGGAATTCAGCGCTACTGAATGCGATCATTGATCCGGCGGACGTAAAAATTATTCGGGGCCTGCATATAAGCAGCATATACAAACCAGACAATTATGGGTGGAATTTCACCAAATCGGGGAGATATACGGTGAAGTCGGGTTACCAAATTGAACAATCAGAGCAAAAAATGGATAACATTATTACATATGGTCCGAATGTGACGAAGCTACAAGACCATGTCTGGAAGTTGAAATGTACTCCAAAATTACGACATTTCATTTGGCAAGCTTTTTCGGGCTGCCTAGCGGTCACGTCCACTATGCGCAGTAGAGGAATTGACTGTGACGCACGATGCGCAAGGTGTGGATCGGAAAATGAAACTATTAATCATGTCCTCTTTGAATGCCCACCGGCACTACAAACATGGGCACTTTCGCATATACCAACACCCCGGGGGTTTTTCCAATTTCATCGGTCTTTGCTAATTTTGATCACCCATTTTGGAGACTCCCTCCTGATAACCCGGACATTAGTTTTCCATGGATTGCGTGGTACATTTGGAAAGCGCGAAATGATAAGGTGTTCTCAAATATGGACAGATGTCCACAAGACATATTGAAGCAGGCGAAAGAGGAGGCCATAACCTGGGAAATGGCACAGAGTAGTGACCCTGATGTCATAATCCAAAACTTTGCTACTGCTATGGTAGATTCGACATGCGAAGGCTGGCGGTGTAATATTGATGGTTCTTGGAAGGAGACTGATAGCTTCTCCGGAATTGGTTGGTTTTGTTTTCAGGAAGGAGGCGAAGGGTCTATAAGGGGAGCAAGAAATCTGCGAAGAAGCATCTCCCCCCTACATGCAGAATTGGAGGCACTCATCTGGGCTATGCATTGTTTGCTCGCAAACCAAAAGACAGAAATAGCCTTTGCCACAGACAGCTTCTTGGTTCCGAGTTGGTGAAGATGGTGTCTACACCCGAGGAGTGGCCGGCATTTGCATTAATCTTGGAGGAATTCGTAAAGAGTAAGGAGGTTTTCAATTTTTTCTCAACCTCACTCATCCCACAAGCGAAGAACACAAAGGCAGATAATCTAGCAAAAAGTTCTCGAGTCTACCCAGTGGATATTATTTTTGTAAACTCGGAACCACCGGTTTGGATTTTCGAACCGTTCTAGGTTTCTAGGCCGTTGAAAAAAAAAAAAAGTAACAAATTATTACTTTACATAGTCTATAGTAATTAATAAAAAAACGTGATTATTAATATAAAAAGTAAGAAAAGTTAAAACTATTTTTCTAGTTGTCCTCATAATGACATAATGATATTTTTTATGGACAACTTTCATATGACTATTTTTAAAAATCTTCTTATTTGCTTTTATATATTTTAATGTAATCAATACAATAAAAACACTAAGTCTTTCCATATGATTGACACATAAGCTTTTTCAATGATTTTGGTGTTGCCACCTCATTTAAAATCTCAACCAATCAAATTAAAACATTAATACACATCACTTTTTAAAATAATTTGATTATTGATTTGATTATAGTGTAAAACATTAACATTTTTTATTTTTTCTAATTAAGAGTTATCTCTTAGTTAATCTTTTAAGATTCTCACTAACTTCAATGTTGACTTGTTGAGAATAAAAAATATGGATCATTCAATAATTTATAATTGTATAATGAGAACAAGTAAATAATGATACATTAGAAATACATTACATAATACACTTCCGTTTTTTTCTTCATAATTATTAGTTTCAAATATGTATCAAACGGGAGATTAGAATTTCAATTAATTCAAATTATGAAATGTAAAAAATATTTACAAATTTAGAAAGAGAAAAACATGGTGGTTGAAGAAGAAGAATCGAACCTAAAAACGTCGAAATCGTACCAGTGAGAGGAACCAAAGCCGCGAGAACTTGTGAATATGAAGACGGCGGAGGAGAATAAGAAAGAGAAAGAGGCGAGGCAGAGTACGTGGATCAGTGAGTTGAAGCGGCATAGTTTATGAGTTATAACGGTGGAGTAAAAGTGAATGCGGTCTCACGAGGTCGGAGGATCAGGGAGTTGAAGCGGCAGAGTTTCTGAGATATGACAGTAGAATGGAAGTGAGTGCGGTCTCGAGAGGTCAAAGATTCGCCGTTACGGAAGGCATGCAGCAAGTACATGTCAGAGGAGGCGATCAGATTGATTGTAGTTAATGGTGGTGATAAAGAAGAAGAAGAGGAAGAAGAGGATTTGTCTACGAACAAGAAATGAAAGAGTTCGCTTGAATTTTTTAAATTTTCTATGGTTTTCTTTTAGTTCATGGTTTTATTTTTGTAAACCATAAGAAAGTGTTTCTCAAAGTTCTATGGTTTTCTTTTAGTTCATGGTTTTATTAGCTGTTTTTGTTGACAGTTAAGATGCCAGCTTATGATAAGTTAATTGGTAAAAGTTATTGGATGTGAAAGTAATAAATTAGGTTTAAAAACAGTCAAATATGATAACAACCTCCAACATGCCGAAGTTACTGAAAATGAACGAATCAACAATGATCTAAAAAATGATAGAAGTTGGTTCACTAAAATCTAAAGTTAACAAAATTTTGATTCACGCTGTTTTTTGTAGGTCAATGATAATTATGTGTATGTTAAAAAAACTCAATTGGAGATAAAATAACAGATTAGTAAAAAAGATTTTAAATGTTTTTGAAAAGAGTTATCAAATAAAACATAATATTAAATTTATAAAACATTATATATATAATCTCGTAGTGTAGCGCGGATAACTAGCTAGTATTTATAAAAACAAAATTACCATAAATAAGTGTAATGTCACGTTTCTACAAAAAGTAAAAAGCAGAAATATCCCAAAATAAAAATATCAAAAGAGCGTAACAAATTTATTTTCTGTAAAAATACAAATAAATATTATAAAATATGGAACTTTTTTACATTCCGGTTGAAAAACTTTTACCTTTTTTTTGAGAAATATCATAAAATATGAAAAATGAAATAGAAAGTGCCAAAAAAATAACAAATTAATTTGTTTTTGAATTTTTGTTTGAAATATATTAATTAATAAAAAAGGACATGTGTTTCTCTATTATTTTTTTGTCAACATAAAAAATACCTAGAACGGTTTGGAGGTCCAAACCGGTGGCATCGTGTTTACATACGTCATATCAGAAGGATAGACTCGAGCACTCCGTACTAGTTTGTCCGTCACTGTATTCTTTGCCCATCATGTGTTTCTCTATTATGTGTCCAAATTTATATCACAAAATATGGAAATTTTATTTTTGCAAACATGCAAACAATTCCTATAGAAAGTGGACATGTGTTTCTCTATAATGTGTCCAAATTTATATTATAAAATATGGAAAACTTTTATATTTGTAAACATGCAAACAATTCCAATAGAAAGTAATTAAATTTCTTGGTAAATAATATAAATATTAAAAAATCGGACAATTTTCATTTTCTTAATCATTTCTTTTTTAAAGTAGTTTTGATATTTTTTTAACTAGATTAAACTTTTAACATGTATCAAATTCAATGTTTTAATATATATTTTTAAGTCTATTAAGTAACAAAAAGGACATGTGTTTTTCTATAATGTGTCCAACTCTATATGATAAAACTTTTATATTTACAAAAAATGCAAACAATTCTTACAAAACATAATTAATTTTATTGGTAAAGAACAAAATAAGTTGTGGTAAATAAATTAATAAATAGGTCTATTAAAATAATTTTTTGGAAAAATCATTACTTTTTGTTATCATTTATTTTGTTTTATATTTTTGATTTTATTTTTTAATTTAATTTTTATGTTTAACACATATCAAAATCATAAATTTTTGATTTGTTTAGATCTATTTATTAAGTAACAAAATGACATGTGTTTCTCTACAATTTGCCCAATTATATATGATAAAATACGGAAAATATATTTGAAAATATGTAAACATTTTTTTTTAAATAATTAATTTTATTGGTAAAGAATAGTAAATAATATAATAAAAATGGAAGGCAAAATGAATATATAGTTCCATTAAAATAAAATGCTTTTGGAAAATAAAAATTTCCTTTTAATAATCACTGATTTTGTCTTAATGTAATAATGATTACGTTACGTACATAGTCAATAATAATTAATAAAAGAAGTAATTATATCATATGACAAGTAATAAAACTTTACCACTTTTCTAGCTGTCTTTATAATGATGACATAATGATCTTTTTTATGAACAACTTTAATATGACTATTTTTAGAAAACGTTCTTAATTGTTTTTATATATTTTATGGAATCCATTTCATCCATAAAAAAAACACAGAAAACACAAAAGCTTATGAAATTTTTATGAACAAACAAAAAACACAAAAGCTTACCCAAAAACATCCATAAAGAAAAATCTTCATAGAATCCATTACGAGTGAAGAAATATAAAATTCATTGTTCATCCGGTGAAAATAGCAAATATGTCAGAATCATCAAAGAAAATGGGATTCATAGAAAATTTACCTGAAGATTTGGTGGAGCACATCATGTCAACATTTCTCCCTATCCAATATAGTTTACAAAGTCGTAAAGTGTCCAAAAGATTTAGGCACACACATATTCGATCTCGATACCTTGATTTCAGCGGAATATATTCCGTAAGACGCACTCAATTAGAGGTTGTACTCATCATCGAAGAGATTTTTAACAAGCACAAAGGGTCACAGATCAACCAATTTGTTCTTATTCTCAATCATATCGGTGTGGAGGAAAAGATTCTCACGTGGATCAAAACATGTCTTCGTAAAAATATCCAAGAGCTTGTGTTAGATTTTTCTAAATCTAAGAAAGTTATCGAGTTTCCGATCGATTTCTCGGCCATCGAGACATTAACAGTCTTGAAACTAAAATGGTGTAAATTCGAAATACCAGATAACTCTCCTAAGGGTTTAAAGTTATTGAGAACACTTTCGTTAATGAAGACCAAGGTGAAAAAAGAGATGATAGAAGCAATCTTCAGCAACTGCATCCATCTCGAGACGCTTGAACTAATCAAATGCCGAATGTACGGGGTTTTGAGCATCAACGCTCAAAATCACAGAAAATTTAAGTCGCTAGTCGTGTATTCAATGCCGAATCTCTTGAACATCATTTTGGATGCACCCACTCTCGAATGCTACAAATATGATGGATATGTCATAATGGTTGACTTTTCAAAAGTGGATGCACTTAAAGAGGCAAAACTCCATTATAATTTGAGGTATAGTTACAATCAATCTACCATGGTGATTGCTAATATGGGAGCCTATACAGGAGTTCATGTCCTCGCAACGACAAACATCTTTCTTGAGGTTTTTTTTTTTTATAAATCTTCAAAATAGTGTTTTTTTGTGCGTTTATTATAATAGCTGAGTAGATAGAGTTTATGGTATCATTTTAAGATCATATGCACAAGTTGAGATCTTATAAAATGTTTATCTTAGAGCATGCAACTTTCAAATGTATGACTTGTTGGACCAAATTTTAATAAGCCATTGGGCTTTATTAAAATTGTTGAGTATGAAAATAAATGGACCAATATAAAATGATTGCTCAAGTGTGTAATACAAGTGGGTACATGTCAAAAAACTCACATTGGAAGTTAGATAAACTTTGGAGGAGTAAAAATATCATTTAAATATAGACATAGTAGTGTCTTTGCTCAAATGGTGTGTGAATGAGAGAAAAAAAGAGACCACATGTGTGCCGCCGCCGAGCTCGGGTCTGGTTGAATGTGGGCCCAGACATAAATTACGGAACCTAATAAATGGTTAAGTTTAAAACATAATTGATATTAACACTTTTCCTTAAAATCTTTTATACTCCCATTTTTTAATTATTACAAAGGGAGTAGGTATTTTAGGTTTTTCACATATATTAAAAAATTATTTCCAATTACAACTCTATCTATGTTTTTATTAATCGCTACTTACATTTTCTCTTTAAATAGTTTAAATGATAGGCATAAATTCAAAAAAAGTAATAACTACATTTAGGAAATATAAAACAAATATTTCTTTCAAACAAAAAAATATTCCAAAACGTCTATTATTAAATAAGATACTTCCGGGACAGTCATATTTTCGCAGCAAACAGAGGAATGTATCCTTCATACGGATGGCAATACCTGCTTTTTGGCTGTGAATTGTTGAAGATGGGTACATGTGCAAGTATTGGAGACGGAGCAAGCACCAGAATTGGAATTGATTCATGGATTCCATCAATGCCACCGTGAACTCTTGTTCTACAGGAAAATTTTGATCCCAACACTCCAATTCAAGTTTTAATAGATTCGAACACTCTTCAATGGGATGAAAGGAAGATAGAGGAGCTGGTTAATGCTCAGGATAACCACTTAATCCATAAGATTTTTCTTCCAACTGTTCCTAAATCAGATAGTCTAATTTGACAATATACCAATGATAGTATATATACTCTAAAACTTGGCTATCCATTAACGCTGAACAATATTGATTCTGAAGTGAATCCTAAGGCTCCGCTAGCAGATCACCCGGATATAACAAAAGATATATGACTTTCAAATTAAACTCCTAAGATACAAAAAAATTATCATGGAGGGTTGCCTCAAGAGCTATTGCGGTGAATGTCAATCTCAGACATTGACGAGTCAATGTAGATTTCTTTTGCGCTCGGTGTGGCGATTATGTAGAAACTAAAGAACATCCCTTTTTCACTTGTCAATATGCTAAAGAAGTCTGGCGTTTAACAGGAATGCCCCTGCACATACTCACCAATCTGCAAATCTCACTTGAAGATAAGCTAAGATACTTATTCTCTTTACATTGGAATAGCACTATTTCATAAACAAATCGGAAACTTCCTTTCTGGGTGATATAGAGGTTATGGAAAAGTAGAAACGATATCATATTTTATCGGAATAAAATCACATCAGTAGAATCGATGAAGCGAATGGATCAACAACTATACACAAACGCATGCTCCTACTCAAATACACCATGGGCCTCGACAAGAGTAAAGTCAGTGAAAAAAATCAAAGAGAGGCTGGACAAAGTGTAATTATGATGCATCCCATCATGAAGGTAATCAAATCTCGGGACTCAGATGGATTCTTCGAAACATCAATGGGATTTTCATGGATTGTGGTATGGGCAAATTTCAAGGGAGAAACACACCTGGAGAAGCAAAATGTGCATCACTATTGTGGGCAATGCAAGCATATTGGTCTCTCGGATATCGTGTGGTAGAGTTTAAAGGTGATAATTTGAATATCAATCGTATTATCAACCTGAAAATTACAGATCTCAAACTCCAACATTACATGGAGGTAATCAACAAATGGAGTAATATTTTTGAGAAAGTCAAGTTTTCCTTTAGGCATTGTGAGGCCAATAATTGTGTTGATGTGTTAGTTAGGATTGGAAATCAAATATGCAGGACCAAACTTTACTAAAAACGCTTCTGTGAATGTCCTAAGGGATAAAAACTACAAAACAAAAAAATCGAAAAGGAAATAAAACGATCATGAAGGGAAAAAAATCATCGATAATGTTGGACAAGACATGTAATTTTTATGGGAATTGTGTTCTTCAAACCAAATATGTGCCATCCTTCATGAACACCTGACAGTTAATTTGTCGAGAAGTAATCATGGACATGATCAAAATCAACACTTATATCACCCAGTGAAAGGGGAGAGGTTCTTTCGCTGGCATGTTTTAGCAATTAGTGAAATGTGACATAGCTCTTCATCAAGCCATCAATTTGACATATTAGAAGTTGTGTAAGCTAACTACTATCAATTGCAACACTAGATGAAAATATGTGTAAGCTCTTCTTCGAGCCACCAAATATGTGTCATCCTTCCTAAACACCTCGCGGTTAATTTGTCGAGAAGTAATCATGGACATGATCAAAATCAACACTTCTATCACCCAGTAAAAGGGGAGAGGTTCTTTCGCTGGTATGTTTCAGCAATTAGTGAAATGTGTCAGAGCTCTTCTTCGAGCCATCAATTTGACAAATTAGAAGTTATTAAGCTAACTACTATCAATTGCAACACTAGATCAAAATATGTGTAAGCTCTTCTTCGAGCTACCAAATATGTGACATCCTTCTTGAACACATGGCAGTTAATTTGTCGAGAAGTAATAAGGACATGATCAAAATCAACACTTCTATCACCCAGTGAAATGGGAGAGGTTCTTTCGCTGGCATGTTTCAGCAATTAGTGAAACGTGTTAGAGCTCTTCTTTGAACCATCAATTTGATGTATTAAAAGTTGTGTAAGCTAACTACTATCAATTGAAACACTAGATCCCCCCCCCCCCCCCGCCCCTTCAATGGACCGAAGGGAATTTGGGCATCACACCAATTCTTATATTTATTAAAAGTGTTATCCAAAATAACTGATAATTCTCTTTGTGCACCTTGAAAGTTGTTCTTCATTTTGAACTTCCCCAATAAACCAGATTATCCAAAGGAAACCCTTTTCTTCAACTTTGAACCATTTAGTTCTAGGATCCTCCAAAAATGTAGTTTAGATTACAATAAACTAATTTGATGAAAAAAACATCCAGAGTCTATGGGATTAGGGACAATACCTAAGTCTACAGAGAATGAGGACATTCAAGTAATGCATGGTTAATTGTTTCCTCCTCAAACCAACGACTATGTCACGAGGGATCACAATTTACTTCTCCTTTACATCACTATGTCATGAGAATATAGTATCCACATATCATTCCAAACCGAGAAGTTATAGCTCGAACCCAACCTCACACAAAGTCTTCATCCTAATGACTTTGTTGTCAAGTGTTGTTTCTAAGGTGACTTAAAATCTGATATAAACTGTTATGGAACCCTTCTTGAACGAGCAAAGGAATGTACGATATCCTATTAGGTGAATCAGATTTTGAGACGTTACAGATATGGGTCTTAAGAGTTTGTATTAATCATCCACACAATAATAATAAAAAATATTTAAAACGGATATTTGCTTTAATACGTTTTGTTTTTCTCTAAGGTTTTCGATTTTCTTCTAGTTTCAATTCGCTAAAATCTCAACATCAAGAAAATATCTTTCAACCAAAAATAGTAAATTAGGTTTCCGTGCATATATAGAAAGGTTATTTAGAGCTATATAAAATATTATATGTTATAACACATAATTGTTGTCAAATAACTTTGAAGAAAATACTATAAATTTTCACAAAAGGTTGTATCTGTTTTTTTTAAAGGTGGTATCTTATTCCTTTAGAAGTTTAGGTACCTTTTTTTTTTGATGCAACATTATTAAAGTGGTTAGATCTTAGTTTTTAGAGTATCATTTGTACAAACTCTGTAAATAATCTTCATTGTGAATGTTCATTATATATAGACTATGCAACTTTCACATGTTTTGTTTCTATTGTCCATATTTTTTCACTCTTTGTTCAGAGTGAGTTTTGATGTTTCTTTTCACATGTATATACAGGCTTTCACGTATAGATATAGTGGCGGAGAAATGAGAAGGCCTATTTTCTGCTTTTGGAACTTACAAGAGTTTCAGATTTGTTTTAAATCTCCATCAATTTGCACTCTTTTTGACATCGCTGAGTTCCTCACACAGTGCCCTAACCTCAAACGGGTCTCGATCGATGTAAGTCTCTCACTCTCCCTGTCCAAACAGTACTTCTCTTCTACCAATGGGCTAAATCTGTTAGAAATTTGATTTGTTATGTGCAGATAAATGGTTTCACATTTGAACCTTATATGTTTTGGAATCTTCATCATAAGGCAAAGATTCATAATGGCAAATACCCGTTGAACACTATCCAGTATGTCGAGATCATGGGGTATAAAAACCACTGGCATGAGCTTGACATAGTGGAGTTCTTTGTCAGGAATGCAAAATCCCTAGAAAAGTTGATGCTGATGGAGCCTAGAAACCCGAAGATCACACTTTTCGAACCCGATCATGAAAGGATCGCCAACATAAGAAGCATATCTCCAAAGAAAAATCTCATTGAATTTGTCAAAGGTTAAGTTCATGTTGTGCCCAAAGCATGCCAGACTATAATTAATAGCTCTTTTGATGTGTTTGAAACATAATGTATTTATGTTTTCTTTTATGATCTTTTTCTAGCTTTGAACTCTATTTGTTTGTGGGTTTTCCCTCATATTAAAGTGTTTCTAGACTAATATATGGTTATTGTTTATGACCTTGGGAATATTAATATAATTAATAGTTTTTAACTTGTTGCAACGAGTTGATCATAGAAAATTTTCCCACTTATTTCCAAAAGGAATCTTCTATTTGTGGGTCATTTTCAGGACAAACATTTTTCAGGGATAAGATTTGCATTTCTTAGTACATGCTGGTTTGGTCAAGAAAAGTTATCAATATCACTGGCTATTTTTTGGGCAGTTCTCTAAACCAACCTTCTCTTTTCTTGACCAAAAGATATAGCAAGTTCGAGGTGGAGAAGTTTGATGGGAAAAAGATATATCAATCTTTGGAAAGGTAAGGTTCTAGCTCAACTCATAATTTTGGTTTTAAATGAAATTCTTGAAGATGGAACAAAAGAGTCTATGGAATCTACAAGTAAGTAAAAAGTACATAGACCGAACTCAAACCTAATCCCAAGAAAGCTAAGAAAATTTTTTTATCGTAGTTTTATGTTGAGAAAGTTATGAATGAACTTACGACCTTTTCAAGTAGTCTCCTCGGCATCCTTTTGGTTTGGAATACAAAAATGATTGCATTGGCCGGTCCGATCGCCTGAATTATGATTTATTCTTTCTTTGCCCGGTTCGCCCCGTGAAGTCAACTATCAATTGTGGAAATATGGTATTGACTCATTCGTTTACAAGGAGATATATATATATATATATATGCTTCTAAGGATTTTGAAGAGGCAGACGTTAGTCATCAGAGAGAATAAAAACGACATAGAGTTTGAGGAAGAGAAAAACAGAGAGAGATAGAGAGAGAGAGACGGTTAAGGGTTTCACTACAAGAAAATTGTTATATTGTGACAAAAAATTTAGTCACAATAAAGACTATTTCGTAGCAATAACAATATTGTGACGGAATTGTGACCATTTTAAAACGGTTACAATACAATCGTCACAAATTTTTTTTTGTAACAAAAACGTCACAGAGCTTGTGACGAATTTATTTAGTACCATTTTGTCACAAATGGTGACGATATATGAAAGTAACAAGACCGTCACAATTAGCGACTAAAAACATTGTCTCAAAACCGTCGTGCTTCGTGACTTTCATATTGTCTCAAAATCATCACAAATTGTGACTCAATATAGTCTCATACTCGTCACAAGTAGTGACCAATTATCCCTCGCC
>PKML01056674.1:221008-262644 GCA_002933935.1 Eutrema yunnanense | reverse complement strand
TCTCCCCCAAACTTAAATCACACAGTCCCAGTGTGAAATAAATTCAAAGAAGAGACTCCAAACAAAACAAAATATGCTAAGACTCAAAAAGAAGAGAGATACTTACAATAGAGGAGTCCTACTATGTGAATGGAGAGCATGGAGAATTGATGAGCATTCCAACATCAAACGCCCTTGGCTACCTTGCCATGACCTTGCTACTATCAACAACCTTGCAACCACTCAACCAAAAGATCAAAAATGCCCAAAAAGCACAAAATAAAACTACAAAGCAAAATAATATATACAAGGATAAACATGGGAATGTCTCCCAAGTGCACTTTGTTTAAAGTCACTAAGTTTGACTTTGGTTACCCTTTTAGGCGGGTGAGAGAGGAGTGTGAACACTCCAAGGAGGATCCTTGAGTTCAAGCTTGAGCACTTTGCTCATGACCTCCTCAAGACCCGCTTCGCCCTTTTGTTTGAGCTCGGGTGTGAGGAAAGCTTTGACTGAGGCAAAGGGTTTAGAACGACCTTTGCACTTGATCTTGTACTCAATCACTCCATCCTTGTGTTTCCATGGAGTGAGAGTCATCATAGAGGGTTGGCCGTGCTCGGACCTAAACTCATCAAGCTCTCTTGATCTGTTGCCCGCCTTAGCTTATCCCTTTGTCTTCTTCTTTGCACCTTCACTACCCTTAACGTGATTCTTCATTGTGGTGGGGTGAAGCGGTTCCAAACAAGTGACCATGTCAACCTTTGAAGCATCCTTGTCATTACCATAACTCAAATCCTTTCTCTCAAGAGACTTCTCTTCTTCTTCATGGATATTTGGGGGTGGAGCTTCTTCAACCAACATACAACTACCCATATACCTCACTTCTTCTTCTTGAAACTCATCATCCTTCATGTTGATTGTACCACAAAGCTTGTTGGAAGAAGTCCTCATTGGGTAGAACACCTGCACCTGACATCCGAATGACCTGAATCCAACTCCAGAAGACAGCCAACTCAATTATCTACAACTCCCATGAAGACAACCGAAGCTAAATCGGACTGGAAACCCTTCTTCCGAGTTGATCTTTCAGGCATGTCGGGTGGCTTCGTTCAGACGGATATACTCTCAGTAAAGTGGCCATATCTAACGAACCACGTATCCGAATGACCCGAAACCACCTCCTGTATTCAGCTAACGCACTTGGCTACAACTTTCATGAAGACTTCAGATTAAACTGGGCATGGGAAGGTCTTCATTTGGCCTGATCTTTGAGACCGACCAGAACCGACCGCGCTCCTTATGGTCGGTCGGTTTTTGCTTCTCCGGGTCGGTCGGATTCTCGGGAACTCCCTGCCTTACGACCGGCTAAAACCGACCACGCCGATTGAGGTTGGTCGGATTTTTCCCGGGGAGAATTTTAGCTTCTCGGCCAGACGGACACACTTTAGTAAAACTGCGATAACTCCTGAACCATATGTCCGATTGTTTTGAATCCAACTCCTGTGTAAAGCTGATTCACTCCTCTACAGGTTTCATGCATACCACTTGAGTTGATTCGGACCAGAGCACCTTCGTTCAGCCATGTCTTTGAGACCCATCAGATGAGCTTTGCACTCGACTTAGGTCCCAATCTCCAAACTTGTCCAATTACCTCCAATCACCTAGGAAATGCTCCAAAACATGCAAGAATGTACAAGACCTTATGCAAAATGTCCTAATCCCTAATTTAAGACCTAAATGCAAGACAAGACCATGATTATGCATGAAATCTACACAAAACTACACATGTAATGCATGATAAAACAATGCAATATATGAGTATATCAAATATAAGAATAAATTGTTATAAATAATAATACTGCGATATATAACAAGAGATATAATTATGTTAATGATATAATATGTATTTTTAATATAAAAAATGGGTTATTTATGTAATTATGTAAGAACTAGACTCTTGCTTGCATCCTATTAATGGTGATTCTATATGGGTTTTTATTTCTTTCTTTATTTATAACTAAATGGGAAGTTAAAATCAAAAATCGGTCAGAGTTTCTGACGAACGTATAACCGTTGGAAATTGGTCGAAAATACCGGATTGATTTCCGACGACTTTGAATCCGTCATACTTTTCCGAACGAACACCGACAAATATAATTCATCGGAATTCTGTTGGAATTTTACGATTGAATCAAGGTCGTCAGAAATGCTTGTGTTTCTTGTAGTGTCTATTGCTAAAAAGTGGAAATTTTTAAAAAACTTTAAAAAAATATTATGTTATGTATGTCATATGCAATAATTCACTAATATTTTAACGTAAAAACTAATAATTAAATTTATTCAATTTCATAAAAAAAAAGCTAACACTGATAATGCATCTTATAACTTGTTAAAAAGAATAAATACTTGATTTTTAGAATGCAAAATTCAATACAAAACATAAGTACCTCATTTGAAAAAATAAATAACTCGCATAAATAATGTTTTAATAGAAATAAATATCGCGCGAAAAGTTTGAATAGACTAAGAAAAATGTATTGACCTCAATTTATAAATTATAAATTTATTACCTGAAAAGAATTGAATTTCTTTATTGATTATAAAATTTTGTTATTATTTTGTTGACAAAAATCACATTGAAAATTTTGAATATAAATACATGGAATCTTAGAAGAAGAAAAAATCATTGACTCCAAAAATATGAAAAGGTGAATGTTAATACTTTCGTGTCATTTGTTTTAGTTCTTACAAAAAAAAATGGATACAAAAGCTCATAAAATGATCGAAAACCAATTTCTAAAGAGAAACAATTTTAAGGTTTTTCAACTTTGGTCTTTTGATTGACTCCTGGCCTTGAAGCTCAGGTACTGCAATTTAAAAAAGTTTTAGTTTTTTTGTTTCCCTTTCTCTATGAACTAATGACACTCATTTTGTTTTATTAAATTTGATTTCTCGATTGAAATAGAAATATTCTTTTAAATTATGATTCTAATCATAGCTTGAACTGCTAGGGTTTTGTGTGTTAATTCTCTAAACAATGTAACATTTTCTTACCATTGATGTGTCGATTTTGATTCCGTTCCGTAAGAAAATGGTTGACACAGAAAAGTATAACTCCGATATGATGCAGAGACTCCATTCTTTGTCGTCTTCGAATCATTAAACGAATTGGAACACAAAACAAGGTTTGATTTCTCTAACCAATATATCTACAAGATTACTATTTAACTGGTTGAATTAATACCATGGCACGATATGAGTCATTAAGTGGTTTGTTCACGTCCCTTAGATATACATGAACTTGCTGATAAAGTCAGTGACCAAAAACGTTCCATAAAAGACATTGTTGAAAAAATAGCAATCTTAAGAATATAACACCATTATAATGCATTACAACAATCTCCACCAAACCATATATAAGTAGGGTTATTCAAATTTCAAATAAATCAACAACGCTAATTAAGTCAAGAAAACATTTAGTAAGTTCTTACCAATGTTAAGAGACAGCTCATTACCAATGTTAAGAGACAGCTCCGGTTGTGTCAGCCTAAGACTATGGAGATAATTGGTCCAATATTCAACAAAAGCTTGGAAATTGTATTGAATATTGGAACAGTTATTTCTAAAGTTTTAGGCGGGCTCAAATGGGGTTGTAGCCTAACGTTTGTAAAAAATTACTAAATGTTTTTTTCTTTCTGAAATTGGTTATAAAAAATTCTAAAACATCATATATATATTCTACTCACGTATGGTTTTTCTGGATATTATTTTGATGCATTGTAGCTGTTATTTTCTTATCATTCATGTGTTTTAGCAAGATCTTTTTGTGAACCGGTTCTTGTCACAGAGTTTATCTGCAAGTTAATTTATCCTTAAGGACTTAAAGAATTAGTCGACGAAGTTGATTCAACCAATAAAATAGTAATCTTATAGAAGAGAATGAAATTGTCTTATATGATTCTTATATATTACCTCCAAATAGTTTATACTGGCATATTGACACAAGATGTTCAAAAACAAAAAAAACCATATTGACACAACGGTACGTATTTCGATATGACACAAAAAATCACTTGCGTTTTTTTCTTTAAAAATCATATATAATTTTAATAACATATCATGTTGAATATAAGAATACCTTGTTATAAATAATAATACTGCGATATATAACAAGAGATATAATTATGTTAATGATATAATATGTATTTTTAATATAAAAAATGGGTTATTTATGTAATTATGTAAGAACTAGACTCTTGCTTGCATCCTATTAATGGTGATTCTATGTGGGTTTTTATTTCTTTCATTTTTTATAACTAAATGGGATGTTAAAATCAGAAATCGGTCAGAGTTTCTGACGAACGGATAACCGTCGAAAATTGGTCTAAAATACCCGATTGATTTCCGACGACCTTGAATCCGTCAGAATTTTCCGAACGAACACCGACAAATATAATTCATCGGAATTCTGTTAGAATTTTCCGACGGAATCAAGGTCGTCGGAAATGCTTGTGTTTCTTGTAGTGTCTATTGCTAAAACGTGGAAATTTTTAAAAAGCTTTTAAAAAATATTATGTTATGTATGTCATATGCAATAATTCACTAATATTTTAACGTGAAAACTAATAATTAAATTTATTCAAATTTCAAAAAAAAAGAGTTAACACTGATAATGCATCTTATAACTTGTTAAAAAGAATAAATACTTGATTTTTAGAATGCAAAATTCAATACAAAACATAAGTACCTCATTTGAAAAAATAAATAACTCGCCTAAATAATGTTTTAATAGAAATAAATAACGTGCGAAAAGTTTGAATAGACTAAGAAAAATGTATCGACCTCAATTTATAAATTATAAATTTATTACCTGAAAAGAATTGAATTTCTTTTTTGACTATAAAATTTTGTTATTCTTTTGTTGACAAAAATCACATTGAAAATTTTGAATATAAATACATGGAATCTTAGAAGAAAAAAAATCATTGACTCCAAAAATATGAAAAGGTGAATGTTAATCCTTTCGTGTCATTTGTTTTAGTTCTTACAAAAAAAATGGATACAAAAGCTCATAAAATGATCGAAAACCAATTTCTAAAGAGAAACAATTTTAAGGTTTTTCAACTTTGGTCTTTTGATTGACTCCTGGCCTTGAAGTTCAGGTACTGCAATTTAAAAAAGTTTCAGTTTTTTTGTTTCCCTTTTTCTATGAACTAATGACACTCATTTTGTTTTATTAAATTTGATTTCTCGATTGAAATAGAAATATTCTTTTTAATTATGATTCTAATCATAGCTTGAACTTCTAGGGTTTGTGTGTTAATTCTCTAAACAATGTAACATTTTCTTACCATTGATGTGTCGATTTTAATTCCGTTCCGTAAGAAAATGGTTGACACAGAGAAGTATAACTCCGATATGATGCAGAGACTCTATTCTTTGTCGTCTTCGAATCATTAAACGAATTGGAACACAAAACAAGGTTTGATTTCTCTAACCAATATATCTACAAGATTACTATTTAACTGGTTGAATTAATACCATNAGAACTAGACTCTTGCTTGCATCCTATTAATGGTGATTCTATGTGGGTTTTTATTTCTTTCATTTTTTATAACTAAATGGGATGTTAAAATCAGAAATCGGTCAGAGTTTCTGACGAACGGATAACCGTCGGAAATTGGTCAAAAATACCCGATTGATTTCCGACGACCTTGAATCCGTCAGAATTTTCCGAACGAACACCGACAAATATAATTCATCGGAATTCTGTTGGAATTTTCCGACGGAATCAAGGTCGTCGGAAATGCTTGTGTTTCTTGTAGTGTCTTTTGCTAAAAAGTGGAAATTTTTAAAAATCTTTTAAAAAATATTATGTTATGTATGTCATATGCAATAATTCACTAATATTTTAACGTGAAAACTAATAATTAAATTTATTCAAATTTCAAAAAAAAAGAGTTAACACTGATAAAGCATCTTATAACTTGTTAAAAAGAATAAATACTTGATTAGAATGCAAAATTCAATACAAAACATAAGTACCTCATTTGAAAAATAAATAACTCGCCTAAATAATGTTTTAATAGAAATAAATAACGCGCGAAAAGTTTGAATAGACTAAGAAAAATGTATCGACCTCAATTTATAAATTATAAATTTATTACCTGAAAAGAATTGAATTTCTTTTTTGACTATAAAATTTTGTTATTATTTTGTTGACAAAAATCACATTGAAAATTTTGAATATAAATACATGGAATCTTAGAAGAAGAAAAAATCATTGACTCCAAAAATATGAAAAGGTGAATGTTAATACTTTCGTGTCATTTGTTTTAGTTCTTACAAAAAAAATGGATACAAAAGCTCATAAAATGATCGAAAACCAATTTCTAAAAAGAAACAATTTTAAAGTTTTTCAACTTTGGTCTTTTGATTGACTCCTTGCCTTGAAGCTCAGGTACTGCAATTTAAAAAAGTTTCAGTTTTTTTGTTTCCCTTTCTCTATGAACTAATGACACTCATTTTGTTTTATTAAATTTGACTTCTCGATTGAAATAGAAATATTCTTTTTAATTATGATTCTAATCATAGCTTGAACTGCTAGGGTTTGTGTGTTAATTCTCTAAACAATGTAACATTTTCTTACCACTGATGTGTCGATTTTGATTCCGTTCCGTAAGAAAATGGTTGACACAGAAAAGTATAACTCCGATATGATGCATGATATGATCCTAGACGGTTCAATGGAGGTTAATCACGTAACCGAGGAGAATCTTGCCAAGGAGGAGCTTGAACCCGAGGAAGTGTTGTACGTTCCGGAAGGACCAATGACGAGAGCTAAGGCGAAGAAGCTTAAGGACGCACTTGGAGGAGTACTCGTTCGACATGTTCACGAAGCCGTGGGTTTGAAGGAAGAAGTGCCTCGAACCGCATTGGTTTCGATACAAGTCCAAGTGTGCTCTTTTCCTTAGTCACGGTTTTTACCCAATGGGTTTTACGTGACAAGGTTTTTAACGAGGCCTTGGAACAATTCTTTTCCAAGCCCAAATCCAGCCCATTATCATTTCACATTTTCGACCAAGAAGATCAAGGGTCATTTCGCCATTCAAAGTCAAAGTCAAAGTCCAAGTCAAAACCTTCTTATAATTCTTTTGTCATTCTCGATTTTTATTCCTTGTATTTTCAAGATGGCCTTTGTCCCTTGAACTCCCCTTTGTCTCTTTAAACTATTGGAGATCATTGTTGATCTCAACAATTAAGCAATAAACCTTTTCTCATTTCCGAAATTCTTAGAGTGGATTCTCTTTGTTTTTCTTGTTGATTTCTTTGGTGGATTTCTAAAGAATATCGATTTCGGTTTATCAAGGGGATTCCCATCTCCCTTTGTGGGTAACCATTCAAACGATCGTCGTCACAAGGTGTCCGCAAGCGAGCTGCGAGTTGGGAGGAATATTGAGAGGAGTCTCACGCCTTCGAGCCGGTTCCACATCTTCGAGCTACGATTTTCACCGCCTTAAACCTCCGTTTAAGGATTATCCAAGCATTACCGTTTTCTTTGAGAAGATCCTGTGGAAAGGGGTGTATTAAGTGGTATCAGAGAACTCAAGGATCCGGTAATATCGTTTCATATATCATCTTATCATTTCGATTTTTTTTTTTGTTTTGTTTCATTTCATTGCATAATTTTCATTTTGACCGTTCATCTTTTTTTGTGTTCATCGAATTGTTAATCATTTTCTGGGTTAATTTTAATTTTGTTCTAATTTAATTATTGCATCTAGATCATTGTTAGGTTGTTTAGCTTCATCATAAATCAAAAAAAAAAAAAAAAAAATTTCGATCATCATTTTTTTAAGAAAATCGTTCATCTTCCAAATTCAAGAAAAAAAAAAAAAATTTGGGTTGATTGAATTCAATTCCTGGAACTACCTAAGTTGTTTGCTTGTGTGGGATTTAATTTTTTTTTTGCAAGGTATTAAGTGGATCAGCAATTTTCGGAAAATTTTTGGAGATTCAATCCGAGAAGCCGAGGAGTTTTCCGGGAAAAACACAAGTCCGAGGGACTTCCCGGGGGAAACTGAAGCCGAGGGGATTTCCGGGGAAAGTTCAGTCCGTTGGAATTTTTCTTCCCGGGGGAAAACATAAATCCGAGGGATTTATCCGGGAAAATTTCAAATCCGCCGAAGGATCCATTTCCGAGAAAATTTGACAAAACCGATTCAAGCGATTTCTTTCCCTTTGATTATTTTGAATTCACGTTTATAATCATGTTTCCCTTTGCTAACTTGTTCTTGTTGATTTCAGGAAATTATGGCACAAGACGGATCTAATCCTACTCAAGGAAATAATCAACTCGATCCAAACGATCCTCTTACCCAAGCCAGCTTAAATACCGCTCAAATACAAGTAATCATGGACAGCATGAGACGCATGATGGTTACTGAAATGCAAGACATGAATGACAAGCTGAATCGTGCCCTAGGAGTACAAAGACAGCCCCTAAACCCGCTCGTGGGAGAAGAACAAAATCGACCTTTGAACAACGATGAGTATTATGGTGATTCGTCCCATAATGACAGTCAAGGTAGACCGCGCCGAGCTAGAAACACGAGGAGACAGCATGAATCCGAGGGTCATTCATCCGGTCATAATCAAAGGAGGCCGAGACGAGAGAACACGAAAGGTGTTACGGCAAAAATTCTTCCTTTCCATGGGAAGAACGATCCGGATGCGTATTTGGCGTGGGAGATTAAAGTGGAGTTGGTGTTCGATTGCAATGAGTCTACGGAGGCTCAAAGAGTGCGAGCTGCTGTCACGGAATTTTATGATTACGCTCTTAGTTGGTGGGAATAATTGGTGACTTCGCGGAGACGCAATGACGAGGATCCGATAGAAACTTGGCAACAATTGAAAGCCGTCATGAGCAAGCGGTTTGTTCCTAGTCATCACCAACGTAATCTACATAACCGATTTAGGAGACTTATCCAAGGAGCAAGGAGTGTCGAAGAATATTACCAAGAGCTGGAAATGCTTATGACCCGCGATCGTTTGGAGGAAGATAGTGAAGTTACTATGTCACGATTTTTAGGAGGTCTTAACCGTGAGATCCAAGACTCGCTGGAACTTCAGTACTATGGGGATCTCGAGGAGATGCTACAAAAGGCAAACATCATCGAAAGACAGCTCAAGAGGAAGAACGCCGCCAAGACTTCCTACGGTTCTACTATCCGATCTAATCCGGTTAACGATAAGTCCACATTTCAGCCGAGAACGGATGTGAGAACGGGAACGAATTCCAAACCGTTCACTCCTACCTATGTCCGAAATCCCAATGAGAAGGCCGAGAGTTCTCAAGTCAAGAGTCACGATCTCCGATGTTTCAAATGTCAAGGCCGAGGGCATATGGCAAAAGATTGTCCGAATAAAAGAACTATGGTTCTCCGAGGAGACGGTGAGATAGAATCGGATGTGGAGGAAATTGGTGATGTATCACAAGTATTTGAAGAGGCCGCGGAGGAAGCTGAATATGGGGATTTACTAGTGGCGAGGCGAACTTTGCTTATACAAGACCGACCTAAGGAGGAGGAGCAACGGAAAAATCTGTTTCATACTAGATGCCGCGTCAAAGGAAAAGTGTGTAGCCTTATCATCGATGTGGGCAGTTGTACGAATGTGGCGAGCACTACACTTGTGGAGAAGCTGGGTTTAGAAGTGATGAAACATCCAAAGGCGTATTATCTTCAATGGTTGAACAACGAGGGCCATTTAAAGGTAACAAAACAAGTTTTGGTTCCTTTGTCTATAGGGAGCTATGTGGATGAAGTTCTATGCGACGTGCTACCTATGGAGGCTGGGCATATACTATTAGGACGACCTTGGCAATTTGATCGCAAGGTTACTTATGACGGCCTTACGAACAAGCACTCTTTCGCATACAAAGGGAAAAACGTGGTGTTAGTTCCTATGTTACCTCTTGAGATTTATCAAGACCAGAAAATCCGTGATAAGAAGAAGGAAGATGAGGCTAAAGGCGACACCAATCCCGGTAATCCCAACGTTCAAGAAGGTATGAGTTTGAGTACGATCCCGAGTCAAACCTCAAAGCCAAAAACCGTAAGGAATTCTAATCTTTTTGCGAAATCTAGTGAGGTTAAGCAAGCGTTGTTTACAAAAAAATCTTTCATTGTTCTTATGTTTAGGGAAACTCTTATGAGTTATACTGACCTTGAGCCGGAGCTCCCGAGCAAGATTATTTCTGTTTTGCAGGATTTTGAAGACGTCTTTCCCGATGACAATCCGCACGGTTTACCGCCTGTCCGGGGAATTGAACACCAAATCGATTTTGTGCCCGGGGCTGCTCTTCCGAATCGACCAGCATATAGGACTAATCCCGTGGAGACTAAGGAACTCCAAAGACAGGTCACGGAACTTATGGAGAAAGGACATATCCACGAAAGCATGAGTCCTTGTGCGGTACCGGTTTTGCTTGTTCCGAAGAAGGACGGAACGTGGCGTATGTGCGTCGACTGTCGCGCCATCAATAATATCACTGTAAAGTATCGCCATCCTATTCTTCGTTTAGATGACATGCTAGATGAACTTTATGGGTCTTGCATTTTCTCAAAAATCGATATTAAAAGTGGATATCATCAAATTAGGATGAAAGAGGGGGATGAGTGGAAAACGGCGTTTAAAACTAAGCATGGGTTATATGAATGGTTAGTGATGCCTTTCGGGTTAACTAATGCACCTAGCACATTCATGAGGCTAATGAACCATATCTTGCGATCATTTATAGGAGTCTTTGTGGTTGTATACTTTGATGATATCCTAGTGTATAGCAAGAATATAGACGAGCATGTTACGCATGTTAGGGCCGTTTTGGATGTTCTTAGGAAAGAAAAACTTTTTGCAAACTTGAAGAAGTGCACCTTTTGCACAGATAACTTGGTTTTTCTAGGTTTTGTTGTAAGTGCCCAAGGAATCAAAGTCGATGAAGAAAAGGTGAAAGCCATCCGCGATTGGCCTAGTCCGAAGTCCGTTGGCGAAGTGAGAAGTTTCCATGGACTTGCGGGTTTTTACCGACGTTTTGTGAAGGATTTCAGTACCTTGGCCGCACCTCTAACCGAAGTTATCAAGAAAGACGTGGGCTTCAAGTGGAACGAAGCACAAGAAACCGCTTTCCAAGCGTTGAAAGACAAACTCACAAACGCACCATTTCTTTCCTTACCTGATTTTTCGAAAACTTTTGAAATTGAATGTGATGCCTCTGGTATAGGTATCGGTGATGTTCTTATGCAGGAAAAGAGACCAATCGCTTACTTTAGCGATAAGCTTGGAGGAGCCACCTTGAATTACCCGACGTACGATAAGGAGCTCTACGCATTGGTGCGAGCTTTGCAAACGTGGCAACACTATCTCTGGCCTAAAGAGTTCGTGATCCATACTGATCATGAGTCTCTCAAACATCTCAAAGGTCAACAAAAGCTGAACAAACGTCATGCACGGTGGGTTGAATTCATCGAAACCTTTCCATACGTCATCCGGTATAAACAAGGTAAGGACAATGTAGTTGCTGATGCATTGTCGAGGAGGGAATCACATGGAGGAGGACTTATGGGACACTTTGGAGTCGCCAAAACGCTAAGCACGTTGCAAGCCCATTTCTATTGGCCGCATATGAGAAAAGATGTGGAAAGAATTTGCGGACGTTGTGTCACTTGCAAGCAAGCCAAATCCAAGGTAAGTCCACAAGGTTTGTACTCTCCTTTACCTATCCCTACTGTTCCGTGGGTTGATGTGTCAATGGATTTTGTTCTTGGATTGCCTAGAACTAGGAAGGGTCGAGATTCCATCTTTGTGGTCGTTGATAGATTTTCTAAGATGGCTCACTTTATCCCTTGTCATAAAACGGATGATGCATCACTAGTTGCGGAATTGTTCTTTAGGGAAGTAATACGTTTGCATGGCATGCCTAGGACGATAGTTTCCGACCGTGACACTAAGTTCTTAAGTTATTTTTGGAAAACGTTGTGGTCTAAGTTAGGCACTAAACTTATGTTTTCTACTACTTGTCACCTGAAAACTGACGGGCAAACGGAAGTAGTGAATAGAACCTTGTCCACTCTCTTGCGTGCTGTCATTAAAAAGAACATTAGGACTTGGGAAGATTGTTTGCCGCACGTTGAATTTGCTTATAACCATGGTGTTCACTCCGCTTCTAAATTTTCACCGTTTCAATTGGTTTATGGTTTTAATCCTATTACTCCTTTGGATCTAATCGAGTTACCTTCCAATGAGCGTTTGAGTTTTGATGGGAGCAAGAAGGCTGAACTAGTGAAACAGATGCATGAACAAGCGCGGTTGAACATAGAGAAGAAAACCGAACAATACCGCAAGCAAGCTAAAAAAGGCCGGCGTGAGCAAATTTTTGAACCGGGAGATCTCGTTTGGGTCCATTTGCGGAAAGAACGATTTCCGGACGAACGCAAGTCTAAGCTCATGCCACGGACGGATGGTCCATTCCGTGTGATAAAACGAATCAACGACAATGCCTACGTCAACGATTTGCAAGGTAAGTACGCTATTAGTTCGAGTTTCAATGTTTCTGACTTGATCCCTTTTGTTGCAGATAGTCCAGATTTGAGGACAAATCCTTTTGAAGAGGAGGGGCATGATATGATCCTAGACGGCTCAATGGAGGTTAATCACGTAACCGAGGAGAATCTTGCCGAGGAGGTTGAACCCGAGGAAGCGTTGTACGTTCCGGAAGGACCGATGACGAGAGCTAAGGCGAAGAAGCTTAAGGACGCACTTGGAGGACTCGTTCGACATGTTCACGAAGCCGTGGGTTTGAAGGAAGAAGTGCCTCGAACCGCATTGGTTTCGATACAAGTCCAAGTGTGCTCTTTTCCTTAGTCACGGTTTTTACCCAATGGGTTTTACGTGACAAGGTTTTTAACGAGGCCTTGGAACACTTCTTTCCCAAGCCCAAATCCAGCCCATTATCATTTCACATTTTCGACCAAGAACATCAAGGGTCATTTCGCCATTCAAAGTCCAAGTCAAAACCTTCTTTTAATTCTTTTGTCATTCTCGATTTTTATTCCTTGTATTTTCGAGATGGGCTTTGTCCCTTGAACTCCCCTTTGTCTTTTTAAACTATTGGAGATCATTGTTGATCTCAACAATTAAGCAATAAACCTTTTCTCATTTCCGAAATTCTTAGAGTGGATTCTCTTTGTTTTTCTTGTCGATTTCTTTGGTGGATTTCTAAAGAATATCGATTTCGGTTTATCAAGGGGATTCCCATCTCCCTTTGTGGGTAACCATTCAAACGATTGTCGTCACAAGGTGTCCGCAAGCGAGCTGCGAGTTGGGAGGAATATTGAGAGGAGTCTCACGCCTTCGAGCCGGTTCCACATCTTCGAGTTACGATTTTCACCGCCTTAAACCTCCGTTTAAGGATTATCCAAGCATTACCGTTTTCTTTGAGAAGATCCCGTGGACAGGGATGTATTCCTAGAGAAGTAATACGAATCATTAAACGAATTGGATAATGATTCCATTCTTTGTCGTCTTCGAATCATTAAACGAATTGGAACACAAAACAAGGTTTGATTTCTCTAACCAATATATCTACAAGATTACTATTTAACTGGTTGAATTAATACCATGACACGATCTGAGTCATTAAGTGGTTTGTTCACGTCCCTTAGATATACATGAACTTGCTAATAAAGTCAGTGACCAAAAACGTTCGATAAAAGACATTGTTGAAAAAATAGCAATCTTAAGAATATAACACCATTATAATGCATTACAACAATCTCCACCAAACCATACATAAGTAGGGTTATTCAAATTTCAAATAAATCAACAACACTAATTAAGTCAAGAAAACATTTAGTAAGTTCTTACCAATGTTAAGAGACAACCCATTACCAATGTTAAGAGACAGCTCCATTTGTGTCAGCCTTAGACTTTGGAGATAATTGGTCCAATATTCAACAAAAGCTTGGAAATTGTATTGAATATTGGAACAGTTATTTCTAAAGTTTTAGGCTGGCTCAAATAGGGTTATCGCCTAACGTTTGTAAAAAATTACTAAATGTTTTTTTTCTTCTTAAATTGGTTATAAAAAATTCTAAAACATCATATATATATTCTACTCACGTATGGTTTTTCTAGATATTATTTTGATGCAATGTAGCTGTTATTTTCTTATCATTCACGTGTTTTAGCAAGATCTTTTTGTGAACCAGTTCTTGTCACAGAGTTTATTTGCAAGTTAATTTATCCTTAAGGACTTAAAGAATCAGTCGACGAAGTTGATTCAACCAATAAAATAGTAATCTTATAGAAGAGAATGAAATTGTCTTATATGATTCTTATATATTACCTCCAAATAATTTATACTGGCATATTGACACAAGATGTTCAAAAACAAAACAAAAAAACATATTGACAACGGTACGTATTTCGATATTACACAAAAAATCACTTGCGTTTTTTTCTTTAAAAATCATATATAATTTTAATAACATATCATGTTGAATATAAGAATACCTTGTTATAAATAATAATACTGCGATATATAACAAGAGATATAATTATGTTAATGATATAATATGTATTTTTAATATAAAAAATGGGTTATTTATGTAATTATGTAAGAAATAGACTCTTGCTTGCATCCTATTAATGGTGATTCTATGTGGGTTTTTATTTCTTTCATTTTTTATAACTAAATAGGATGTTAAAATCAGAAATCGGTCAGAGTTTCTGACGAACGGATAACCGTCGAAAATTGGTCGAAAATACCCGATTGATTTTCGACGACCTTGAATCCGTCAGAATTTTCCGAACGAACACCGACAAATATAATTCATCGGAATTCTGTTGGAATTTTCCGACGGAATCAAGGCCGTCGGAAATGCTTGTGTTTCTTGTAGTGTCTATTGCTAAAATGTGGAAATTTTTTTAAAAAATTTAAAAAAATATTATGTTATGTATGTCATGACACAATATGCAAATAGTTTATACTGGCATATTGACACAAGATGTTCAAAAACAAAAAAAAAACTATATTGACACAACGGTAAGTATTTCGATGACACAAAAAATCACTTGCGTTTTTTTCTTTAAAAATCATATATAATTTTAATAATATATCATATTGAATATAAGAATACATTGTTATAAATAATAATACTGTGATATATAACAAGAGATATAATTATCTTAATGATATAATATGTATTTTTAATATAAAAATGGGTTATTTATGTAATTATGTAAGAACTAGACTCTTGCTTGCATCCTATTAATGGTGATTCTATATGGGTTTTTATTTCTTTCTTTTTTTATAACTAAATGGGATGTTAAAATCAGAAATCGGTCGAGAGTTTCTGACGAACGGATTATCGTCGGAAATTGGTCGAAAATACCCGACTGATCCGTCAGAATTTTCCGACCGAATATCGACAAATATAATTCATCGAAATTCTGTTGGAATTTTCTGACGGAATCAAGGCCGTCGGAAATGCTTGTGTTTCTTGTAGTGTCTATTGCTAAAATGTGGAAATTTTTTAAAAAAAATTTAAAAAATATTATGTTATGTATGTCATATACAATAATTCACTAATATTTAACGTGAAAACTAATCATTAAATTTATTCAAATTTCAAAAAAAAAAAAGTTAACACTGATAATGCATCTTATAACTTGTTAAAAAGAATAAATACTTGATTTTAGTATGCAAAATTCAATACAAAACATAAGTACCTCATTTGAAAAAATAAATAACTCGCCTAAATAATGTTTTAATAGAAATAAATAACGCGTGAAAAGTTTGAATAGACTAAAAAAAATGTATTGATGACCTCAATTTATAAATTTTAAATTTGTTACCTGAAAAGAATTGAATTTTTTTCTTACTGTAAATTTTTGTTATTATTTTGTTGACAAAAATCACATTGAAAATTTTGAATATAAATACATGGAATCTTAGAAGAAAAAAAATCATTGACTCCAAAAATATGAAAAGGTGAATGTTAATACTTTCGTGTCATTTGTTTTAGTTCTTACAAAACAAAAAAAAATGGATACAAAAGCTCATTAAATGATCGAAAACCAATTTCTAAAGAGAAACAATTTTAAAGTTTTTCAACTTTGGTCTTTTGATTGACTCCTGGCCTTGAAGCTTAGGTACTGCAATTTTAAAAAGTTTCAGTTTTTTTGTTTCTCTTTGTCTATGAACTAATGACACTCATTTTGTTTTATTAAATTTTATTTCTTGATTGAAAAGGAAATATTCTTTTTAATTATGATTCTAATCATAGCTTGAATTGCTCGGGTTTGTGTGTTAATTCTCTGAACAATGTAACATTTTCTTACCATTTATGTGTCGATTTTGATTATGTTCCGTAAGAAAATGATTGACACAGAAAAGTATAACTCCGATATGATACAAAAGCTGACCACAATGATCAAGCAACAGCCATGAACCACCACTCAATGTTGTGGCATTAACCCATTAAGAATGACAATTTGTGTGTGTGTTAATTGCGGTATCCCAGGCGGAAACCCAAACTCATCCCCCGAGGCTTATAGAAATCAGGGTTTTCTTGTCACTAAAGATGTCTATGGGTGGTCAAAGATGATTGAAATCGCAATGAGAGTTGGAACTTAATTCAAATTGCATTTGCATTTGCCAATACCACACTTGGTCTTGTCCATCGTAGCTCCAAATTGGTCGCTCGAGCATAACTACTCATATCAACAGTAGAAACAGATAACACATTTACCTTCGTCCACTGCTTCGCTTTCTCTTGTGCTCTCAGTACCAAAATTCGAAGATCATCTTTCTTTCCAGCCAAGATCATGGTATTTCTACTTATCCTTACGTATCAGAGAGTCCAAGGGATGAGTGACCTTATGATATGTTATCACAGAGTTTACAACAATATTCAATTTTAAATCAAAATATATATATTCAACAGACAAAAATCCATGTTCTCTTCAATCAATACCATTAGGTAACCATTCGGAGTGATGGGATATTAGCCAAAGTAAAGATATGTCTCGACATCGAACAACCAAATAAAACATAACAAAAATGATAAGTGGAAAAGGAAAATCTATACAAAACGGAAAGTGGGGAAACACTAAATGATTGTTTATCTGATATTTGAATATATATTGTTAGAGAGCTGAAGTAGAACAAAATACTGATTGATTGTTTCATTGAGTATTACAATTTCTATATAATACAACAGAAATTTTAAGTTATTTAACTAAGTGTTGTTGGAACTAATTTTTTGTCAAAGCTCGAGGACTTGATAAAATTGTGTTAGTGTGAAAAGAAATGAGTTAAGCTCATTCTAATGAAATGTTTTCATTGACCGAGAAATGTTTTCTCGTGTATATATTTTGAAATGGTTGTGTCATTAATTTAAATGATGAACAACATGAGAGAAGAAAAGACCACACGTGCGTCGATCGCACATTGGGCCTTGTTGGGCTCGTGAACTTTTAGAGGTATCGATCGATACTCTTAGGTATCGATCGATACTCAACAGGCCGACTTAAAAATCGCAGCCGCTAGAATATTCTGAGGAATATTCCTTTTCTGTCAGGGAAAAACCCTAGCCTCTCTCATATATATACAGTCCGATTTTCACCTTAAAAATCATCATCTGATACACTAAAAACACATCCTAAAAGTTTTAGCAAGAGTTCTCTCAATTCCCTACTACTTAGAGTAAGTTTCTATTCGAGAGTATCGTAGTATAATGTTTGAGAGATCTGATATCAAGTGTAGATGATACAGATTACTTTGGTTGTATCCTGGGAGTCATGGATCTATAAAAACCTGTCGCACTACGGGAGATTCTTAGAGTTAAGGAAAGAGATTCATCTCGCCTCCTTAGATCTATTTTATTGCTTTATTGTTTTATGAATCGTATGTTCCTTAATGTTTATTTATATAATCGTCATTAAATCTTATCTTGTCTATTGTGCGAAATTTTGGTCCTACAATCTTAACTCTAAGAAGATCCGATTTTGTTTTATTACTTCAATCGGATCTTTAATCACGAGTAAATAAACGTTTTCAAACGGTTTTTTAAAATGATTCTTCTAATGCTGATGATACTCAAACGTTATCAAAAAAGCTTGTTAGCAACTTGAAACGTGTAGTAAAGGCAATATCTCTCTCTATTTTTAAGAAGATGTTCATCTGCTAGTGATACTCAAACGTTATCAAAAAAACTGTTTAGCAACTTGAAACGTGTAGTAGAAGCAGTACTACTTTAAACATCTTCTAAAACCGTCTTTAATTGTGATTAATGAACGGTGTAATCAACGAACGCAGCTTGTGGTTCTTGATAGGTTCGATTGCGATCGAAGCCTTGTGAGTATCGATCGACACCCTATGGTATCGATCGAGACTAGACAAAAGTTGTATCGGTCGACACTGAGGTGCATCGATCGATACTATGCAAACAGTTGTATCGGATGACACTATAGTGCATCTATCGATACTTTGCATCGAGTTGTATCGATCGACACTATGGTGTATCGATCGATACTATGCAATAGTTTGTATCGATCGACACTTAGGTGCATCGATCGATACTATGCATCGACCAAGTTGGGTCTACGTCGATCAATACTGTGTAAGATTCACTTGCATCGATCAACACATAGGGTGTATTGATCGACACTGGGTATGCATTGATTGACACCAGTGATGCATCGATTGACACAGTATGTGCAAGGAGTATCGATCGACACCAGTTATGTATCGATCGACACCGAGTGTGCATCGATCGACACTGAGTTATGGAGCATCGATCGACACTGGTAGGGCATCGATCGACACCTTGTGTGCATCGATCGACACCTACAGTCGCATCGATTGAGACAATGCTAAAGCATCGATCGACATATGTTCTGTATCGATCGATACTGTGTGCATCGATCGATACCAAGTAGTATCGATCGACACCAATGCTGTTTGGTTCGATATCAGGATTAGAATTACGATTCTTAACTATATATCGGTACAAATGTAAAGCTTGCGTACAAGCGAATGGAACGTTTTTAAAACGCTTCCCGGGTTAGGGTTTGCGAACACCTAACATCAAACTCGTTTAGAACGGTTTGAAGAACGCTCTGCGGAGGTTTATGTTAAACGCTTCATCGCGTCTCCCATAAAAAGGCTAATCAAACGTGTTTCGAGAAACCGTTTGACGAACACTCTGAGGAGGTTCGAACTTGAACGCACGTTTGCGGTTCAAAACTTTAGAACGCGCACATGCGGTTCTAGTTGTTTCGATACGCGGATCTTAAATTAAAATTTAATTCCGTATCGATAAATATCATCAATAAAAGGGTGATGGTTTATTAGTCACATATAATAATCGTCTCATTATTATATGAGTTCGCAGACGTTTATAAACGGTTCGACAATTGACAACTTTGTGGTATTATTCCCGCGTCGTTTAGCGTTTACGAACGTGTCATAGCGTTTCTCGTAGAACCGGCTAAAACAGTTATCAAACGCGATCCACGAAACGAATCAGCGAACGCTCTCCTGAGGTTCAGATTAGAACGCATGATAGCGATTCTAAAACAATTTCATAATCCGTTATAATCGGTTTTAAAACTGCGGTTTCAAAATCAAAAAGAAAGAGTTTCAGATTCTCATCGAATACTCTTAATGTTTAATTATTTAATAATTAAATTGATGCAACGTTGAAATCGTTAAACAGTCTTTAGTTTAAAGACGTGTTAAGTTGCAATATATTGCACATAGCTCAATACTATGTTTCCAAAAATTTGCTATTTTGGAAAAATTAATTGATGTTCAATTAAGTATTAGAGGCTGATTTAATCAGTTAATTAAATCATTGGGCTAAGTTAGCAGGCCTCTTGCGATTCTTGACAGGTTATCAAGAAAACTAATACAATTCGATATTGTATTAAGTTTATTAAATTGCGAAATTTCTGAATTAATTCTAGAAATCGAATTTAATTTTACCGTTTAACTTGAGAGTGGGGTATTGTTAGTATATTAATTTGGTTTGATTCTCTTGAACAAAATCAAATTTCAATATGACTAACAACACCGATGTGATCATTGTTAGATCCGGTGGTGTAAAAGACAATGGAATGGCTGAAGCCAATTTAGTCGAGATAGACATGTGTAATGTCATCCTCGGAGTCAATATGGTTGAGCATAACCCAAATGAGTGGTGGTATTATACCAATGTAATAGCTCATATATGCGTTGATATGGGAATGTTTCCCTCCTACCATAAATAATGACAAGAATTTAATCATAGTGCTGAAGTTGACTTCTCAAAGAAGCTCACTCTCACTAATGTAAAGCATGTGCTAGAGATGCATAAAAATCTTATTTAGGGCAAAATGCTAATTAGGCACGAATTCATCGTCAATGACAAGGCTGATTAGCGTGTATTAACAAAGAATGTTGTCTATATTAAGGAGGGACTGGTCCAAATTAACGTTGAGACAGTCGGACTTAAAATTAATGTAACCAATGTTGTTGACATTAATGAGAAAGAATCATTTGCTTATGGTACAGAATCTCTTAGTATTTGATATGAATGTTTCAGTCACATTATATTAGAATCTATGCGTAGATTGAATGAGATCCCGAAATACAAAATAAGCAAAGATGAGTGTAAGGTTTGCGTTCAAACCAAACTCACTAAAACACCACAATCGAGCGAACCTCTTGGTTTGACTCATACAAAAGGTGGTGAGAAATATTTCGTGACTTTCGTTGAGGATTGTACGAAATATAGTTATGTCTATTTGCTAAGAAGCAAATACGAGACCTTGGAAAACTCAAGGAGTTTAAACTCGAGGTTGAAAACCAACTCGAAAGAACTATCAACATAGTTTGAAGTGATAGAGGACATGAACATGGTAGTATCCATCAAACGATTGATCCCTACTCACTTTAATCCAATGGAGTTGCTGAAAGAAAGAACAGAACTCTCAAGGAAATGATGAATGCAATGTTGTAGAAATCTGGGTTAGTCCATAAATGTGGGGGGAAGCATTTCTTACCACAAGTTATATCCTGAACTAAACACCACACAAAGTCACTGGAAATGTTTCATGTGAACTTTGGAAAAGTAATGTGTTTTTATACAAATGCATGAAAGTGTGGGGGTGCCTAGCAACCACCTAAGAAGGTGACAATCGGACTAAAAACGGTGGATTGTATCTTCATTGCATATGCACACAATGTAGTGCTGATTGCTTTCTGGTGTATAAATTAGATATACCAGACATCCAAGTAATCACGGTAACCAAGGAATGCGTCTTCCTTTGAACGTGAGTTTCCGTGTAAAGGATAAGCTTTAGTACCTCACGAATTGAGGCGAGCAATTGAGTTCTTGGGCTCTTACGCTTTTATGCGTATCGATCGATACCCCTCGGTATCGATCGATGCTTGACGGGCATTGGACCCTAGATCGAGCAATTCTGGTACTTCTGTAAAGAAGTAGAAGAGGCTAAAGTTGAAATTAGTCGTATGCTGATTGGAATCAAATCAATATGAGATCTTGTAATCCATCAAATGGATGTAAAATCTGCCTTTCTAAACGGCCATTTAGAAGAGGAGATTTACATGAAACAACCCGAGGGTTATGTCACTCCTGAACAAGGAAAGAAAATAAGTAGACTTGCAAAGTCCTTATACGAGCTTAAGTTAGCTCCTAAGCAATAGCTTGAAAAGTTTGACAACAAAGTGATGTCAAATAGCTTCCAAATCACTTAAGGTGATATACATCAAAAGTACTCCACATGGATACGTTTTGTTATGTTTATAAGATGACACGTTCATCATGGAAGCAAGAAGGACATTGTAGCGCCCGCGTTCCGGAAGAATTGATTATTGAGGAAAAAAATAATTAATTCGGGTTTGTTCCGGGGGTGGTATCGATCGATACCGGCATGTATCGATCGACACCAGCCGGATTTTCTCCTGGTTGTCTTCTTCTCTTATCTTCTTTCAAGTATAAAAGTCTATCTTTGGAGGATAAGACCAGAGTTGGTCGCGAAAGAGAGAGAGAGAGAGAGAAGGAGAGAGAGAGAGAGAGAAAGAAAGCTTGGTAAAGCTTAGATCTTGCGAGATCAAGAGAGTTTGAGCTTGGGAGAAGCTTGAAGAAGAGGTTGGACGAGCTTGGTTTTGGCGGGAGCTTGTGAGAAGAGAGGGAGGTCGATTTTGAGCTCTGGGAAGTCGTTTTAGAGCTCGACCCATCGTATCTAAGGTGAGTTGTGACCAAAGGTTAGCAATTAAGCTTGCGTGGTGCTTGTTAAGCTTGATTGATGCATTTTGTGGCTTGTATGGCGATTCCTGTGTTTAGGTCTCGTGAGTATCGACCGATACCATGTGAGTATCGATCGATATCCGTCCCTTGTCGGGAGTCTCGAATTGTGGTTGTATCGATCGATACCAGGTGTTGTTTTTAGTATCGATCGATACCAGTCCCTTGTCGGGAGTCGTGTGTTGTGTGGGTATCGATCGACACTATGGGAGTATCGATCGATACCAGTTGCGACTTTGTCCTGAAAGTTTTAATTGTTGTTAATTAATTCTTGATAATTGTTGATTGTGCTTATTGGTAGCCTGTTGTTGGGATGATCAATCTCACTCAGCATTTGGTTAGCCAAATGTTGATGCATCACTTTTGTCGATGCAGGTAAAGATAAGGCGTGATCGTGGAATCGAGGCAGTGAAGAGGGGATGATTAGGACCCGGGGGTTTGCTTCTGTTGTTGGGTATCGATCGACACTAGGGGAGTATCGATCGATACCAGTTGTTTTTACTGTTATAAATCGTTAGCTTGTGTAAGCTGTAGTACCTGTGTTGTATCGTTTAATTGTTATTGTTTAATTAATAGTGTGTAATAATTAATGTTTAATTATATGCAAAAAAAAAAAAATGCAGTCCTTTCAGACATAATCCAACACACTAGGAATGTGTTTAGTGGGAAGTTTGATAGACATAAGATTAGTGGATAATCTTGTCTCAAGACTCTAGAATGGTTTGAGAACTACTCAAACAAGTTTGCAAAAAACTCCAATTGTGGTAAAGTTGTATCACAAGTGGTGTATGCAAGAATTATCGGAAGTCTAACGTACTTAATGAATCGTACTAGATCCGATCTAGCGTATTCAAGTCGCTACATGAGTAATCAAGGTCATACTCTGTGGAAAACCATAACTAGAATGTTGAATTATCCATCGTTATATGTCGTCTCGTTTTACATCAAAGTCTGGGGGTTCAAGACATTATGTTCACCTCTTGGCCTAGTAAACCTGACAGATATTATAAGTGGATAATAGTTTTTCTTGGTGGTGCAGCAGTATCCTGGAAATCTTCCAAACAAGCACTCTTGGCCTAATTAACCAAGGAGTCAAAGTTTATAGATTTAGATAAAGCTGCAGAGGAAGCAGAATGGCTTCGAAACTCTCTGGAAGATATCCCGATATGGGAAAAATCAGTGCCAGCATTATGTGTACACTGTGAGAGTTAGTGAGCTATCTCTCGGGCACTAAGTAAGTTATAAAATGGCAAATCTCGAGAATGATATAAGACCATTTAGACAACTGATCTCAAAACGGCTAATAACTTAGCAGATCTGTTTCCCAAAAAGTTAGCCTCGAGATCATGTTTGTTAAATCATCAAAAGGAATGGGTTTAAAGCCTATAGAAAAAGATGACGTTTGACAGATACCCCACCTATGTAGATCTAGGTTCAAAGGGAAACAAAATTAAACTGATTCGAATTTGAGCACTGTGAGACTATGTCTCTGCCCAGTTTCTAGGATGATAAAACAGTGCTACCTGTGGATAGTGAGAATAAGCTTTGGCTTTTAATGATTGCATAGTTGTGTAGATAGTGGAGTGTGACAAGACACTTCTGAAAACAAGCTAATAAAAGATCACCTAGTGAAGTGTGAAATGGGGCCGTTTCTAGGAGAATGAAGGATAAGGCTATATTCTCCAAATTCACTCACGAAAAACCAGGAATGTTCAAGGCCAAAATGAACCCAATAGAGAACAAAGTTCTACGAGAAAGTGTCTCTGTGCGATATATGTTGTATCAGTTTACATCAAAATCCGGGTGGTTCAAGACATCATGTTCACCTCATGGCCGAGTAAACGCAACAGATATTAAAATTGTTTGATTCAAAGCTGAAAAACGCTACCATTCAGTGACAGTTACAGTTTCGTATACTCTCGAAAGTCTGTCTACGTCTAAATGAGTCTAGTCAAGTATGTCTAGTAAAGTCTAGTCTGTACAATTTTCATTTGTTTAGAGTCATTTCTATTCATGTGGGGGATTGTTGGAACTAATTTTTTGTTGATAAAATTGTGTTAGTGTGAAAAAAAATGAGTTAAGCTCATTCTAATGAAATGTTTTCATTGACCGAGAAATGTTTTCTCGTGTATATATTTTGAAATGGTGGTGTCATTAATTTAAATGATGAACAACATGAGAGAAGAAAAGACCACACGTGCGTCGATCGCACATTGGGCCTTGTTGGGCTCGTGGACTTTTAGAGGTATCGATCGATACTCCTAGGTATCGATCGATACTCAACAGGCCGACTTAAAAATCGCAGCCGCTAGAATATTCTGAGGAATATTCATTTTCTGTCAGGGAAAAACCCTAGCCTCTCTCCTATATATACAGTCCGATTTTCACCTTAAAAATCATCCTCTGATACACTAAAAACACATCCTAAAAGTTTTAGCAAGAGTTCTCTCAATTTCCTACTGCTTAGAGTAAGTTTCTATTCGAGAGTATCGTAGTATAATTTTCGACAGATCTGATATCAAGTGTAGATGATACAGATTACTTTGGTTGTATCCTGGGACTCATGGATCTATAAAAACCTGTCGCACTACGGGAGATTCTTAGAGTTAAGGAAAGAGATTCATCTCGCCTCCTTAGATCTATTTTATTGCTTTATCGTTTTATGAATCGTCTGTTCCTTAATGTTTATTTATATAATCGTGATTAAATTTTATCCTGTCTATTGTGCGAAATTTTGGTCCTACAAGTGTTTGTGGTATAGTGGTTGATATTTGTAATTCAGGATGCAGGACGTAAACTCGTATTTGTTCGGGTTCGTATCTTATTAGATATACATGCACTTGGTCAGTCGTAACATCTTCAGTGACAAGAACACTCAAATTTTTATGATTCTGGGAGATTAATCTAGGTTTCAACCTATATGACCCCGATTATAAAAAAAACATTAAACTACCTCGAAAACTGTCACCTTGATAAAATTTAGTCAATTTGCAATTGATTATAATTTTTTACATATTTGTTTTTGATAATATGTGTACTATAATTTTTTTTTTTAGAAGTCCAAAGGTATTTTTAAAAAAATGTAATTTATTTAAATTGTTGACTAATTTAACCTATATTCTCTCCGTTTCACAAATAATGTCATTTTAAGGTTTTATTTTTCTTTTGCAAAAATTATCGTCTTGTATTTTCAGTATTAAATCTATTTTTAATGTATTGTCGTTTTGATTAATTTTTTTATTATGTGTGAAAAATTGTAAAAAGACACACTTTGTAAAAGAGAGATAGTATTAAAATTAATAATTATTTATTTTTATAGAGATTAAAATTATATTTTTATTAAAATTACCAACGGAAGCACAGATCCTAATCTATTTATTATTATTATTATTTGACTAAAGGTTTATCCTAATTTTATTTTGAAAAGGAAATAACTATTTTGGCATGTGACAACCAAATTTTCAAAATTTGCTTTTGCTTTCCTACTTTCTTCTCTTTTTTTTTTGTTTTTTTTTTTGTTTCCTTCTTTCATCTAGTTCTTTCTAATTTCTATCATACTATGGTCAATTTTTAATAGCCAGGTCAATCAAACCAAATAACATACATGACAAAGCGGAGCCATAAACGGGTTCATATATAATTAGGAAAGAAAAATATACAAGTAGTCAAGATTCAATGTGTTTGACTGTTTTTATTTTCGTTCCAGTTTTGGAAACGACAATTGATTAGAGAACGTAATTCAAATACGTTTCGCCAAGCTAAAATAATATTTTCATCAAGCGAAAAACAACTTACAACAAATCATAGCTTGGACATCTAAGTCCTCTCTTTCTCTTGTTGCATAAACCTGCAAATATATTCATCATGTCTATCAAGAGTGTGTGTTTTCTCCTAGTGACTATATGCATCGCATCCTCCATTAATGCTCAATTACCGCAGTTTCTGTTTCCGAACCCATTTCAACCAAGTCCTGGTGGTTCGCCATGAATTCCCGGTATTCCAGGATTTCCCAAAATCCCAAGACTTCCGTTTCCATTTTCGAACCCATTTCAACCAAGTTCTGGTGGTTGGCCAGAAATTCTCAAAATCCCAGGACTTCCTGATATGAGCAAATGCTGGTCAACATTTATGGATATGCCAAGATGCTTTTCAGAGATCAGACAATCCGTAATGACCGGTAAAATTGGTAGCATAGGTCCCGCGCGCTTGTTGTAAAGCTTTTTTAGATGTTGAAGCCAACTGCGCATTAAATCTTCCATTCAAACCGATTTTTCCTCCTATGGTAAAGCAACAATGCTCCCAAGCTGCTGGTCCTCCAGTGACATTATAGAATTAAAAAGTTAGTTATGTGAAATTTTAGTTTCGAAATAAGGGCAAACATGACAGAATGTTATAAAAAACGAAAAAGAAGAGGTAGTGATCCATGGAGGGCGGTATTCCAGTCACTGCATTCCAGAACCCATTTGAATAATAATAATAATGTTGCATTTAGCATTTCATCTAATAATGTCCATTACTGATGTTAAAGAATCAGACAAGCAGAGCCGTTTCTTTTGATTGATGAATGAATCTTAAAGACATGTCGCAACATTTGATCCATGAGTAGATCATTTTTGTCCTTATATATGTCTTATGAATCATATATTATATATCTCGTAACGTTCTCAAATGTTTCATCTTTTGTAACATCCCGATTTCTAGTATATGCGGAGAGTCTTATAAGAATTGATTTGGCTACACCAAAGTGCACTTATCTTTTCGGTCAATTGTCTAGAGAGAACTCCAGAGTTAAGCGTGCTTGAGCTGGAGCAATTTAAGGATGGGTGAAATGCCGGAAAATGATTCGCGGTACCGTGTGACTGAGGACAAAATAGGGGAAAAGATCACGTGGTGATTTGTAAGGTCAGTAAACAAGACTTGCTAGCCTCCCGGACTAGCGCACCGGCCGTCAGACAAGGATGGGGCCCACAGACCGAGAGGGGGCGTGGGGCCCATAGGTATGGGCAGTCGTGGCGTTATAAGTGGTATCAGAGCCGAACCAAAAAACGAGTGTGGAGTCATGTGGGCTCACACCGTCAAGGGTAACGGTCCTGGTGCGCAACGAGGACGTTGCGCTCTGTGAGTGGGGGTGATTGTAACATCCCGATTTCTGGTATATGCGGAGAGGTTTATAAGAATTGATTTGGCTACCTATGTCACCAATGTGCACTTATCTTTTCGGTCAATTGTCTAGAGAGAACTCCAGAGTTACGCGTGTGATATATCATGGTTTTTACCCTGTTTAGGCCATGATATAAGTCCTTTTTATAGAGTCTTTCTAGTGTTTTGTAGTGTTTTATAGTCTTTTACAGGTCATAGCACGTTTGGAGCATTATTGGAGTTTTTGGAGCTTTCTGGAGCAGTTTGGAGCAGAAGTTGAAGTCGTGTTGCTGAGTACCCGAATTCACGTCGAGTATCGATCGATACCCCCTTGGTATCGATCGACACTCATCGCAGCAAGACACAACCCGCGAGTTTTCCAAGACTTGAAAAATTGCAAATTGGCCCAGAAGTCTTTAATAATTACAAGAAGACCCCAGAACGTGTTTTAGGTTATAAATAGGATTTTACAGCCACTTGTTTAGGCTAAGCTTTATTTTCTATACTCTGGTTTTGAGACAAGTCTGAATCTCCCTTCGTCCGAGATCAGATCTTAAAACCTTTTGTTATTATTATTTTATTGATGATCTATTCAAACATGTCTTTTGATTCAATTGCCATGTCTGAGTAGATCCACCTTAGGTTTAGGGTTTTCTCATAAAGGATTTCTCTGAATGCTAGGTTAATTATCTGTTTAGGATTCACCATCTGAATTAGTTCTTCACCTTAGGTTGTGTTCAAAGCTAATTCTAGGTTGAGGAATCTGGAACTTAGATCTTAGGATAATTGATTAGGCGCGAGAGTGCGATTAATTACCTGATAGAACCTAGATGAGCAAATTGATTATTCGCAAAGAGATTTGGTTTAATTGATTTGTGAACATATCAAACCTGATATTAAAGCTGATTTAGAATTTAGGATTCGCAAAGAGATTTGGAATTCCTATGATTTAGATTTAGATAGTTTTCGCAACGAGAGTTGGTTAATTATATCTTAGTGATTTGAGTTCAAGAACCGTGCGTAATCTGAATCATGTTAGTTAGTTAGTCTGCATTCATTGATTTCCTGAGAAAAACCCTGGGCCTATATTTTCCCAATTGAATTACAACCATTTTAATTTCTGCATTGTTTTCGTTTACATCTTTTGATTTAGCTTATTTTGGATATATACAATCTATTGTGCGTTTCTCTGAGTCTTTTGTGGTTCGACCCCTAGCTTTACTATAACAACTGCTTTAGTACTTTAGGGTATTAAATTGAGCATATCAATTTTGGCGCCGTTGCCGGGGACTCAATTCACCGTTAGATTTTAGCTAAGAAATTCGTCTAAATCGCCTAGTATCGATCGATACCCTGCTGGTGTCGATCGATACCTGACGTCAATTTCAGTAACTTACGTTCTTTGTTTCTGCTTTCAGGTGCATGCCTAATCGAGAAACCAGGAGCAACAAGAACGCTGAGCTAGTTGATCTATCACTGGAACAACTAGCAATTGTGGAACGCACAAACAAGAAAGCAAAGAAATCAGCCAAAATGAACAACAATCAGTTGGTTCGTGATCCAGCTGGTGCTTACAGAGACCAAGAGGGTCGGTTGTGCAATGAGCAAGGACAACGTCTGGATGGAGAGGGGATCGTCATTAACCCTGCTCCTGTTGTCGCTGAGAATGCCGCTGGGAACGCGAGGAATGATGTGGTTAATCGTGGAAGGACGATTGGTGAATGCAACAGGCCTGACCAGTTTTTCGCCAATCGTTCAGCAATTCGTCCTCCTGCGTTTGAGAGGAATGACTTTGAGCTGAAGCCTGCTTACTTTACTCTTGTGGGACAGCATCTCTTTCATGGTCTTCCTCATGAACATCCAATGGACCATGTAGAGAGGTTCGAGGACTTGGTCACTAACATTAAGAGCAATGGAGTGTCCTACGACTATCTCTTCTGCAAGCTCTTCCCCTACTCTCTAGGTGGAGAAGCGACCTACTGGCTGAGGCAGCTACCTCCTGGTTCGCTAACTACATGGGAGGACACCAAGAGAGCATTCCTGATTAACTTCTATGACGATGCACGATCTGAGGATCTGAGGAATAAGATCTCCACCTTTTCTCAAGGACCTACTGAGGCGTTCAAGGCTGCTTGGACAAGATTCAGATCGTACCAGAGAGATTGTCCACATCATGGATACTCTGATGTGCAGCTGCTGGGTATCTTCTTTAGAGGAGTCGATTGGAGGTATCATATGGCTCTGGACTCTTCAAGCAATGGTAATTTCAACACCAACTATCCTGAGGATGCTTATGTGTTGATTGAAAACTTTGCATCTAGTAGTAGCACCAAGAGCGCAGACTTCGAGCGCAAGAAGCTGGCTGGCAACATGGATGGGTCGCAGATCGCTGAAGTGAAAGCTCAGCTGGATTCTATGCACAGTCTTCTGCTGGGAAAGACAACAAAAGCCGTCCACTTTGCTGCTGAGAATGAAGTGGAAGATTGTAACTACGTTGGTGGTTCTGGTTTTCAGGGACAGCGATTTGGGTACAACACCAATCGAAACTATGGTCACCAAGGAGGGTACCAAGCCCCACCACCCAAAACTCCTGAGAGTAAGATTGAGGCTATGCTTGAACAGCTGGTTCAAGGGCAGGAGAAGATGACGGTAACCTTCAATGGGAAAATGGATGATTTGTACACCGATTTGAGTGGAAGGATCGAATCTCTAAAGACAAGCCACAGGATGCTGGAGACTCAAGTAGCTCAGATTGCAGCAAATTCCAAGGGAAAGGCGGTTCATTCACACAATGCACACGTCAATGCCATCAGCTCATGTGCAGAAAATTTCGATGAAGCTCCTGAAATCGCACAAGCATCGATCGATACTCCCCAGTATCGATCGATACCAGCCCAGACGTCTGCTCGAATGGATCCAAAAACCCGTGTATCGATCGATACCCATTGGTATCGGTCGATACCGAGGCGATTTCTGAGGAGGTACATGAGATTTTGACCAAGGAGCCTCAAGTAGCAGCAGCACGATTCAATATCGCCCAATTTTGGGAAGACTATGAAACGAAGTGTCAGGAAGCAATAGCTAAGGAACGAGCTGAGAAAAGAGCTCACAACCCCAAGAAGGAGAATCATGTTCCTAAACACCTCAGAGATCCCATCTCTCCAAAGCAGCTGCGTGGCTTGGAGAAGATGGTAAGAAGGATCTCCCCTTATTCAACCTTTGAAGAAGCTCTAGAGTGCCGTCCTCTGCTAAGTCACTTCAAGGATTGTAGAGAAAATGAGGAAGAGATTAAGGCACTCTTCCTTAAGGCTAGAGGTCCACCTCCACTGAGACAGCTGACCCAAAGACAAGATCCAGGGAAATTCGCGGTTCCATGCTCTATCTCTGGAGTTGATTTCAAAGAGTCTCTTGTCGACTCAGGAGCTAGTGTCAATGTCATCTCAAGGGCAATTGCAGAGCGGTTGGGGGCTGATATTCGATCACCAAAGGTATCTATCACACTCGCGAACAACTCCACCTCACTTCCACATGGTACAATTTCTGCTCTACAGGTCAAAGTAGGAGATTGTCTGGTGCCGACTGATTTTCAGGTTGTGGAGATGGGTGCGATATCTCGTATGCCTATACTCCTGGGACGACCGTTCATGGCTACTGCTGGCGCGATCATAGACACGCCTAATAAGAGAATCTCTTTCTCTTACATAGACGGAGGAGTTTACTATGATGTCATTCCCCCTAGGAGTGCTCCCACACATGTCTCTAGCATCGAGGTTGTCACAGGAGAGTGGCTAGCAGTTGATCTTTTGGAAGAGCCTCCTGATGAGCCTACTGTCGCAGACGTTCCAGCTGAACCACCCAGCATCAACAAGGAAGTTGCCAAGAAGGCCAAGGCAACAACAAAGAAGAAAGCCAAGAGCAAGAAGGTCGAGAATCCCCATATCACTTTGATACCTCAGAAGTGTGCTGGAGATTCGATTGAGTACAAAGTGAAGTCCAAAGGAGCTTCAAAGCCATTCTCCAAGGCTAGAGTCCTTCTTACTTCTGAGCTGAAAGAGAAAGGACAGGATTTCATAGACAGCATGTTGAGCAAAACTTTGAAGATAGCAATGTCAAGTTGTGGAGCCTGTTTTGGTGCAAGCTATCACTCTTATCCAGCCTGAAGGGCGTTACAGTCAAGCTATTGACGTTAAACGAGCGCTTGGTGGGAGGCAACCCACTGGTGAGTCTGTTTTTGAGTCGTTTTTCTTTTTATTTTTCGTTCGTTTTGTGTTTGTGTCAGGATAAAGAAGGAGCAAAATCCAAAATCGCCTAGTGTCGATCGATACCCCATTGGTATCGATCGACACCATTCGCGAATGAAAGGTTCGTCAAGTCGATTTACGCCTGGTATCGATCGATACCCAGGCTGTGTGTCGATCGATACTTGACGTCCCAGCAAGGTAACTTCTTGTTTCTTTTCGTTTGTCCTCTTCTTTTGTTTTATTTCACTGACTCTAGGCTAGATAACACTGGGGACAGTGTTGTTCAAGTCTGGGGGAGGTGTCTGCTGACATTGTGTTTGTTTTTCTTAGAGTCATAAAATAAAAAAAATTGTCGTTTTATTGAGTCAAAACCTGTTGGAGATAATGATCATGTGCTTGAACCTATTGATTTGATTTTGTTTTTGAGTGCACAGTGTTACAGGATCAGTTCTAGATCGACTAATGAAAAATCCAAAGACTGACCAGTTGGCTAGAAAACATCCATGTCTCCAGCAGAGTTCTTTTGAAGCCTGAGCCAAATTTTTGCACTTCATCAATGTGGTTAGTGTTTTTAGAGCTTGATTCATCATTCATATCTGATAAAGGAACCCGTGTGTTTAGAATTATGGTATTTCTCTCCCCTGTTATAAGTTGATAGATAAGAGCATAAAAGATTGAAATGATTTTCTTCTGAGTAGAGGGTTAGGAAAATTTCCAGCGATCCCATTATTCTACTTAAGAGGGAATGATCACACAAAGGATTGGAAGCGAGGCTAGGATTTTCCTATGATGCCATTATTCGCCTACATCCTTTGATACATAGAGAGGGAAGAACCTGGGATTTGGTGGCAAACACCATCAATACTCGCGTCTCATACCTTGATGTGTATATGCAAAGCTGAAAAGAAAAAAAAATTTATAAAAAAAGAGAACATAATAAGAAGTAAGTCTGGGGGAGAGAAATTGATACAAAAAGTGTGAAAAAGGGTGGTTCCTTTGTCAAGATATTGTCTGGTAAAGAGTCTAGAAGGTTCTTGAATATTAACTGCAGAGATGAAACTGGCGATGAGGGCTTTACTTGAACAATGCTGTGGGATTTTGTGTGGAGTCTGGAAAAGCTGCGAATGTCTACGGAGAAGTACTTGGTGGTTAGATCAAAAGCTGACCAGGTGACATTTGGGTGGTTGGGAAAAGGGTCATTTCGATGGTTCAGGAACAGGTGAGTCTCTACGTTTTCAAACCTCTTTCTCTGTTTAGTCTTTTATTTGCTTGAGGGCAAGCAAAGGCTAAGTCTGGGAGAGTTGATATATCATGGTTTTTACCCTGTTTAGGCCATAATATAAGTCTTTTTTATAGTCTTTCTAGTGTTTTGTAGTGTTTTAGAGTCTTTTACAGGTCATAGCACGTTTGGAGCATTATTGGAGTTTTTGGAGCTTTCTGGAGCAGTTTGGAGCAGAAGTCGAAGTCGTGTTGCTGAGTACCCGAATTCACGTCGAGTATCGATCGATACCCCCTTGGTATCGATCGACACTCATCGTAGCAAGACACAACCCGCGAGTTTTCCAAGACTTGAAAAATTGCAAATTGGCCCAGAAGTCTTTAATAATTACAAGAAGACCCCAGAACGTGTTTTAGGTTATAAATAGGATTTTACAGCCACTTGTTTAGGCTAAGCTTTATTTTCTATACTCTGGTTTTGAGACAAGTCTGAATCTCCCTTCGTCCGAGATCAGATCTTAAAACCTTTTGTTATTATTATTTTATTGATGATCTATTCAAACATGTCTTTTGATTCAATTGCCATGTCTGAGTAGATCCACCTTAGGTTTAGGGTTTTCTCATAAAGGATTTCTCTGAATGCTAGGTTAATTATCTGTTTAGGATTCACCATCTGAATTATAGTTCTTCACCTTAGGTTGTGTTCATAGCTAATTCTAGGTTGATAAATCTGGAACTTAGATCTTAGGATAATTGATTAGGCACGAGAGTGCGATTAATTACCTGATAGAACCTAGGTGAGCAAATTGATTATTCGCAAAGAGATTTGGTTTAATTGATTTGTGAACATATCAAACCTGATATTAAAGCTGATTTAGAATTTAGGATTCGCAAAGAGATTTGGAATTCCTAGGATTTAGATTTAGATAGTTTTCGCAACGAGAGTTGGTTAATTATATCTTAGTGATTTGAGTTTAAGAACCGTGCGTAATCTGAATCCTGTTAGTTAGTTAGTCTGCATTCATTGATTTCCTGAGAAAAACCATGGGCCTATATTTTCCCAATTGAATTACAACCCTTTTAATTTCTGCATTGTTTTCGTTTACATCTTTTGATTTAGCTTATTTTGGATCTATACAATCTATTGTGCGTTTCTCTGAGTCTTTTGTGGTTCGACTCATAGCTTTACTATAACAACTGCTTTAGTACTTTAGGGTATTAAATTGAGCATATCAGCATGCTTGAGTTGGAGCAATTTAAGGATGGGTGACCTACCGCGAAGTGATTCGCGGTACCGTGTGAGTGAGGACAAAACACGGAAAAAGATTACATGGTGATTTGTAGGGTCAGTAAACAAGGCTTGATAGTCTCCCGGACTAGCGCACCGGCCATTGGATAAAAATGGTGCCCACTGACCGAGAGATAGCGTGGGGCCCACAGATAGGGACAGTCGTGGCGTTATATCTTTGGTCCTTATTTATATTAGATAATATTTCTTTCTTATGTCAAATGCTTTCCAAGATGATAATGAACACATAGCTTCTATATAACTTGAGATTTAGACCGACCATACAATATTAAGAATACATCACATATTATATATATATATATATATATATATATATATATATGTTACAAAATAATCAGATGAGAAAAAGAAGCCCAAACTGTTTTCCTAGGGAAAAGATGATATCATCTATTTTGGTTCTTTTGTACGGAAGATACTAAAAATTCAAAACTACACAATGAGAGAACAACTCAGAACAAAAATAGCTAAACTGATCTAGCTAGTATCAGAATTCGAATAAATTTTGGATCTAGAATTCAAAACTCATTTATTTGTTACTTAAGCAAAACAAACAATTCTACGGAATTTTAAGAATTTTAGAATTTTTTTATTAGAATTGTTTGTAATTTTTAATTAAAATTCTAGAGTTTGTAATTTTTTCACAAAAACTACATGACTTTGTGTCATAATGTATAGCAGATTTCGAATAAATAAAACAGTATGATTTTTAAAAAAAATGTATCCGATGTTTTCACCCTATAACTTTGATGCTTCTCCCGAGGATAGTAATAACTAGTTGATGCGATACAGGTGTTATCCTAACTTCAGATTTTAAATTTGTAAACCCTAATGTCTGCAAGTGCACAGATGTGCGTTGTAGGACTTTAGATATCGATTCACATGGAGGGAAACCTTTTCTGTGAGAACTTAGAAAGATAGTTAGTAAAGAAATTTAAAACGAAAAAGGGTTTTTGTAGGGTTTTTGGTAACGAAAATTGTAAACTGCGTAAAAATAAATATTGGTTGAAAAGTAAAGAATGAAAATCGATGGCATAAACTATAAGAGAAAATCGGTTTGTAAACTATAATAAAACGGTGTTGGGTCGACATGGATATCTTAGAGGAATGTTCGATTCAAACACATAACCAAAGCTCTTAGTAAAATAGATTCTAGTAAACTCCACGAATTGGAACATAATAGTGTGCGTAACCTACTTTTGTACATCCTACGCACCAATAACTTATATACTCGACCAGTAGCTTTCGTCTCTGGCCGCGCAACACAAACTGGTTCGTAAACATTCACCGCATTCTATACGTATATTTTTGAAATCTTATAGCGCGACACGCTCCATATAGATTAATGGTTCGGATGGTTAGATTCAGCACTTTCGGTAGTTCTTATAACATCTAGGAATCAACCTCTAGTTCATGACGCTAGATTCATGCATTAAAACCATATATAGGAAAGTGTTCTAGAATACGGCTAGGTTTACTTTGTGGAATCCTTATCGAACATGTGAATCCCCTTCGATAATTCCTTTAAACCCAATGATTAAATTACTCGAACATAATTGAAGAAAGTAAAGACATAATTAAATGAAGAACATGAGATTGATAAAGACGCTTCTCGATTTTAAGAACGAAGTCCGGAGAAACCCTCTCTACCAATCTCGAAAAGTAAATAACAAAAACTTAAGAACAAAAAGTAAACTAAAATGGCACACACTAAGGCACACGAAATAAGGGTTCTTAAAACACATATTTATAGATTTTCTCTCTTGTTTACGTCGGTCTTTAGGGTTTCTCCGAGATGTGATTTGAACGGGCTTGCAATTAGGCTTACAAGACCGAAACAAGGGTTGGCTGCGGGTCCATGGCTTTTGTCCGCGGCGAAACACTCCTTCGCCGCGGGTGGAGAGCTTCTGCCCGCGGTGAACTGCCTTTTGGTTGCGGGTGGAGCTGGTCCGGGTATAGCCGAATGGGACGTCTTGATCTTCATGTATCTTTTGATTGAACCGTTGGATCGTCCTCAAATCAGTTGGAATGGAAAGGTAGCTGGTCCTTCTTGAATATCTCCAAAATTGGGCTGGATCAGATGGTGAGAATAACCTCTTTGGCAGTTGAACTTCTGACGGTTTGATTCTAAGTCGAAAATCTGGTTTTTCTATAATTTGCAATGCTTTTGCCTAGGTAACCTGAAAAGAGTATTGAAACTACAAATATGCAAAAACCGTAATAAAAACATATAAAAGCGAGTGAAACACTTATTAAAGTATTGTAAAATAAGCGGTAAAGTGGGTAAAAATACAGTGTTATCACTAGTCACTTATTTTTGTACCCAAAAAAAAAAAACTAGTCACTTACTATTGTTACGTTTACAAGGTTCATTTCAAAACTTGGAATAACTAAAAAGAGATTTTTTTACAAAAATTGAAATCCGTTTATCAGATACTATTCTCCCAACTTCAATTCGATGAATACTAGATTAGAACACGCATATATAAATAAAACATTTAGACTTTAAATGATAACATGCATGATTATGACCAATATAGTTATATTTTAGATTACGATATGTGTTTAATTATCCAAAAATTATGTTTTCTAAATCGTATTTAAAAAAAATTAAAATTGACTCATATTGCCTATAAATCCATGTAAATAATTCATCTAAATGAATGAGAAGTTCCAAAAATAGATTAGATAAAAGTAAAATATTTAGACACTAAATTAATAACGCGTATAATTATGACCCATATAGTAAGATTCTAGATTAAGACCCGCATTTAATTATACATAAATTATGTTTTGTAAATGATAATTAAGAAAATCAAAAATTGACTCAGATTGCCTATCAATCCTTGTAAGAAATCCCTCTAAATAAATGAAAGGGTTCCAGAAATAACTTTTTAATATTATATTACCTTAAGGACAATATGATGAACAATTGAACTTACGTCCTGGCTTAAACAGCCCCATGTGCCAATGTATTCAGACAAATACTAAAGCGAAAAATGGGAAATGTTATTGAATTCAGTGTTGTTGTTCTAAGGAGACGGAGGAGAAAATTGCATGAAATAGAGTCTTTCTCCGGCGAGAGGATTCCGATAAAGGTCTCGACGAAAAATCGTTTCTTCATTACAGAAGCCTTGACGCTCTCCGTCTGTGGTGGGTCATTGGAGGTTTTCGATTCCGTGATGGAGGAGACATTGCTAGAGAGATCAGGGAGCCACTTGGAAGCGTAATGAGCGATGATGGAGCCGATGAGGTATGGTCGGATTCCCTTGGATTTGATTTCGGCGATGGTTTTGAAGAAATAGTTCATGTCTTGAATACAAGCCTCGTCGAACCAAGAGTAGTACTCCATATCTCTGGCGAAGGTTTCTTACTGATGATGCGACGACTGATTACCGGAGATGGTGGTGAATTCCGGCAAAAGTGTTTTCTTCATCCGTCACATTTATAGAAAGCAAAGTAACGGATGGTCTTTTACGTTTTCCTATGATTTTTCTTGAAAAGCTCACACGAGAGCGTAGTCATGACTTGGCGCAAAATTTCCAAAGAAAGAACAAACTGTTATGGATTTCTTAGAAGATATGAGATTAAACTAGGGATGCAATAATTTAGTTTGTGTAATTAGGGATACAATAATTTTGTCCAGATGTTTGGCCATGTGGTGGTGTATAGTTCGTGTAGCTAGGTATCATTTTCCCAAATTTTTATAGTGGATTTTCAGCGATTTTTCGACGGATTTTCGACCGATTTTAAATTTTCAAACGGTTACTACAACGGATATATGTTACCGTCAGAAATCGGTCGAGAGTTTCTGACGGACGGATAATCGTCGAAAATTGGTCGGAAATACCCGACTGATTTCCGACGATCTTGAATCCGTCAGAATTTTCCGACCGAATACCGACAAATATAATTCATCGGAGTTCTGTTGTAATTTTCCGACGGAATCAAGGTCGTCGGAAATGCTTGTGTTTCTTGTAGTGTCTATCGCTAAAAAGTGGAATTTTTTAAAAGAACTTTAAAAAAATATTATGTTATGTATGTCATATGCAATAATTCACTAATATTTTAACGTGAAAACTAAAAATTAAATTTATTCAAATTTCAAAAACAAAAAAAAAGTTAACACTGATAATGCATCTTATAACTTGTTAAAAAGAATAAATACTTGATTTTTAGTATGCAAAATTCAATACAAAACATAAGTATCTCATTTGAAAAAAATAAATAACTCGCCTAAATAATGCTTTAATAGAAATAAATAACGCGCGAAAAGTTTGAATAGAATAAGAAAAATGTATTGACCTCCATTTATAAATTTTAAATTTATTACCTGAAAAGAATTGAATTTCTTTTTTGACTATAAAATTTTGTTATTATTTTGTTGACAAAAATCACATTGAAAATTTTGAATATAATAAATACATGGAATCTTAGAAGAAGAAAAATCATTGACTCCAAAAATATGAAAAGGTGAATGTTAATATATTCGTGTCCTTTGTTTTAGTTCTTACCAAAAAAAAAAAAGGATACAAAAGCTCCTAAAATGATCGAAAACCAATTTCTAAAGAAAAACAATTTTAAGGTTTTTCAACTTTGGTCTTTTGATTGACTCATGGCCTTGAAGCTCAGGTACTGTAATTTTAAAAAGTTTCAGTTTTTTTTGTTTCTCTTTCTCTATGAACTAATGACACTCATTTTGTTTTATTAAATTTGATTTCTCGGTTGAAAAGGAAATATTCTTTTTAATTATGATTCTAATCATAGCTTGAACTGCTAGGGTTTGTGTGTTAATTCTCTGAACAATGTAACATTTTCTTACCATTTATGTGTCGATTTTGATTCCGTTCCGTAAGAAAATGGTTGACACAGAAAAGTATAACTCCGATATGATGCAAACACTCCATTCTTTGTCGTCTTCGAATCATTAAACGAATTGGAACAAAAAAAACAAGGTTTGATTTCTCTAACCAATATATCTACAAGATTACTATTTAACTAGTTGAATTAATACCATGGCACGATCTGAGCCATTAAGTGGTTTGTTCACGTCCCTTAGATATACATGAACTTGCTGATAAAGTCAGTGACCAAAAACGTTCCATAAAAGGCATTGTTGAAAAAATAGCAATCTTAAGAAAATAACACCATACATAAGTAGGGTTATTTAAATTTCAAATCAATCAACAACACTAATTAAGTCAAGGAAACATATATTTTGTGTGTTCCATTTTTTCTAGAAGCATTTAATTGACTCAAAGATTCTTCAACGTTCTAGATTTCTTGGACTTCTACAAACATGGGTTGGGCTTGCTGGTGGCAAGGCTCATTGGGCTCCATGCGTTGAGATGCAAGACAAATGGTGATTTTGGTTTGTTCTCGTTTGAGGTCCTCATCACTATCTTGTTCATCCCACACACAAATAACACAAATGCGTAGCAGCTAGCACGGAGTGCTCGTGCCCCCTTTAGATCTTATATATATAAATTCGGTACCTCTAGTTTGGATTTCTGAATTATTCTAGATATTAATGGTGTTGCCAAAAAAAGAGGAATCAAATACAGAAAAAGAATGGAATAGACGGTTAGAACGAATGGTAAGCATCACAATAAAATGACATTTTATATTTAATTTTAAAAATAAAACTTTGAAAATAAAACTATTTTATATTCAAATAACTTTAATTTCAAATTAAATGTGATAAAAATATTACAATATTAATTATCAATACTAAATTAAAAATTGTAATATTTTTATCACATTTAATTTGAAATTAAACATATTTGAATACAAAATAGTTTTATTTTCAAAGTTTTATTTTTAAAATTAATATAAAATTTGGGACATAATATTGATTTAAATTTGAAATTGATTTTTAAAATTTTAATTTTGTGTAGATATATATCTTAAAATAATTAGTTATCATCATTAATTTAATATAAAATCAAAAGATTTATTTCAAATTTTGTTTTAATATATTTTCTATTTTTTCCAATTTTTACCAAATATTAATTGAATATACAAAGTTCATTAAAATTTAATATTTATGTATATATTAATCTATTATTGATACCAAAATTTTATTATTTAACTATTATTTCATTTTTTCAATTGTCTCTATATTTATTCCCTAATGTTCCTCTCCAAATTTGATAAGGAATATTTTTTTTTATACTTCTAAAGAAAGAATAAAAAGAATCATGTGTACAAAATATTACTTCAAAATGGTGTAGTTTCTTAGGAATTAAAAAGAATTCAAGTCTTAGTATATTAAATTGATATAATTATGTAAAATATTGATATAATTATGTAAAATATTAGTAATAATCAAACAAAGTTTAAAATATGACGTAACATCAGTTGTCAATTACTAACACATGAGGGCTAACATAAAAGTTATTTGGGCAATTGTTAAAATAGTACAAAATCACAAAAATTTGCTAAAATTGTATAAAGTTTGGGAAATTTGTAAAAGTTTTTTGGAACCCTAAACCCTTCATCCTAAACCCTAAACAACCCAAGTCTAAACTCAAACCAGTTTAATTTTTTTTGAAATAAACTATTTTGACAATTTTCTCAAACTTTGTACTATTTTGACAATTTTGTTGTCATTTTGTACTGTTTTGAACCATTATCACAAAATTATTTTTATTATACTACTAAAACAAAAAAGGTCAAATTACAATCAAGGGTTTTCTAGTAAAAACCTTTTAACTAATATTGTTTTTGCCTACGTTGCACGGAATCGCCGGCAAAGCTCTGATTCCCGCTTCGGAATCGGAGTCGGAATCGGAATCGGTCGGAATCGCTTGGAAATCGCGATTCTGGAAAAGTAGAGTTTGGAATCGATTGGGAATCGTACGATTCCGATTTGGAATCGAGTTGATCGGATTTGGAAGCGTCCGGCGATTTCATAAAACCATATCGAAAAGTTTTCTGAAAAAGACGAAGACATGGTCTGATCACTTGCTCTTCTCTTCGGGCTTTTAAACTTTTTTATGGCCCAATTGTATGTTTTGTCGGCAGTCCATTTGTTTATTATTTTATTTTTTTCGAATTGTTTATTATTTTTAGCGGTTAAATTTTGTTATTAATAAATATTATCTAATTGATGATTTGTTTCTTTAATAGAATCTATTATAATTATAAATCTCAATTAAAAAAAAGATTGAACATTCTGCCGCCGTAAACTTCTGATTTTATCGTGAACTATAAGTAGAAGAAGCAAATATAATTTTAAACAACGACGATATCAATTTATGATTTAAGTTTTTTTTTTTTTTTTTTAAACTGAGTTACTGAATTTTTGTTATTTAACATATTTTATTTTTTAATATATTTGGTGTTTAATATATATAAACGCTTCCAACACGTACCCGCTT
>PKML01056674.1:195833-220032 GCA_002933935.1 Eutrema yunnanense | reverse complement strand
AAAAAAAAAAAAAAAAAAAAATTAAATTGTAACCCCTTTTTAATTTTATTAATGCAGACCCTTTAACAAAAAAAAAAAAAAAAAAGTCTATTCACCACTGTTGTCGCCATTGTCATCAACGTTGTTAAACCATGAAAAAGTTACATATCAATACAAGTCCTTGCGACGAGGAGTCCAAATCTACTCTTAGAAGAGAATATGATGTTAACTGTGTATGTGATTTTTATGAAGATTATGTAATGCAGAAACATGATCAATGTTTGGGAAAATTTTAACTAGTTCGTACGTGGACAGTTCTACGGAATGACGAGAGAATAAATATTTTATTAATCAACGAATTATGGCTCGTAGCCATAAGGAATTACAATGAATTAGTAATGAAACAGTTGAAAGACGATCTCGTCAGTCGTTGGTCATCAGTTGACTAAGAAGTTGAGGCTGAGTAGATCATGTCGCTTGTAAGCAGTCATTGGAACCTTAGCTAGTGCTTTTAGCAGCACTGATGATGTATGTCACTGCCATTAGACAGTGGCCGATGATGATGGTATCGTAGGTGCTTTGTACATTGGTTATGGCACCATCGATGTATTGTGCAATGGCGATGGCATTGTCAGTGACGGTGCTCTCATAGATGAGAATAGTCTTGTTGTAGACAGTGGTCTCATAGGTGATGATGGTACCGTCAATAATTTGTACCTTATAGATATGGATCACTTGTGCTTTGTTAGCCCTGGGTATTTTCGGTTCCGAGTATTTCGGGTAGAGAGGTTTAGGATCCATATAGGTACCAAAATGATTTTGGTTCGGTTCCGGTTCGGTTCCGGATATTTCGGGTAGAAAGGTTTAGGAACCGAAATATACCTGAACCATTCGGATATTAATCGGTTCCGGGTATTTTTTACCCGAAATATCTAAAATATACCCGAAATCCGAAATATATCCGAAAACCCGAAATTTTACCCGAAAATCCGAAAAAGTTTTAAGGAACATATACCCGAAATACCAAAAATATACCTGAAAACCCGAAATTATATCCGAAAACCCGAAAATATACCCGAAGACAAAAAAAAATATACCCAAAAACCTGATATATATTTAATATTTTTGGATATATAATTATATTTCGGGTATTCGGGTACCCGAAATATTTTCGGTTCGGTTCTGGTTCTATCCGATACCCATGGGTATCAATGTGTAGGATCCAATGGGTATTTTGACAATTCCGATTCGGTTCCGGTTCGGGTATTTCAGTTCGGTTCCGGTTCCGGTATTTCGGTTCCGGTTATTTTGCCCAGGGCTACTTTGTATCGTGGTGATGACATCGTTAGTGATGATGGCATCAACGATGAGTCGAGCCATTGGTGGTGACATTATATGTACCTAGGCATTAATGATGGTCTCGTCGATCCTTTTTTACAGCGGTGAGATCATAATCTTAAGGGTTTTTATTAGATTGTATGTCGTTGTCTCTAGAGAGCGCCGACAGTAGAGTTCTAGGGTTTTCTAGTGTTTATTGTTTGTGTGTTTGTTTTTGTTCCAAGACTTTACTATTTATAGATTGACTAGATGAGTCCCCGCGCTAACGCGCATGTATTTTTATTTAAATATTTTTTTGTGCTTCGTTTTAAAAAAAATTTCGTAACAAATGCAGATCTAGATAGACATCATGCCAGCTGATATTTCGATTACTACTACAAAGTCGTAACCCATTATATCTATCTATTAAGCCAAATACATACGCTCCTACTCTAAATCATGCAACATATGCTTATCCAAAGACATTTAAACCACAATATGAGCACATGCATTGCTATAAAACACAAGAGGTTAATCAAGAGCGTACCATGAATAGTTTGAGTAGCCATGAAACGAGCCGCCAGCATCCGAATCTTTACCATCCCCTCTTTTCCCGGTATCCGAATCAGGATAAGCATTAGGCATGCTCTGACTTCTAAAGTAAGATCCCAGAACTGATAGACCATCACCAACGCCTGGCTCACCAATACCACCCATCTGGCTCGACTGCAGCTAATCATGGCTCAACCCACCATGGGTTTGAGCACTCGCCAACATCGGATACATGTAACCTCCTCCGGCTGCTGCTGCTAAAGCTGGATACCCCAACATTCCAGTTACATAAACCGGATGGTATTGGTTCCCTAGCATAAACGGCGATGCAGCCATTCCACCACCGGTAAATACATGTTGCCCATCTTCACCGGACCCGCCTGGTGATACCCTTTTCCCGACGACACATGCCAGATGCCCCATTGAAGCAAGCTGACATGTTGTCGTTCGATTAAGAATCCTCTTCTTCGGCTCCTTAAGCGTCTCTCTTGCTCCTTTCTTCGTCCGAAACCTTTAGTCTTGCCCCTTGTAATTCATGAGATTGAATCCACGATCATTTCTATTCCAAAAAGAATCATCGCTGGAAGAGTCTTGTTTATATGTTATATATATTTTCTAATTTGTGTTTAGTAAAATATGTTTTTTTTTTTAGTTTAACAAATACAACATAATTCGAGATAGAGGCCATTTGATGAATTTATTTTATTACTGTATAATTAATTTGTGTTCTCCAATTTTCTTTATTATTAAACTAAAATAAATATATAAAATAAAACAATGAGTTTATAATATTGTGATGAATCCATGTGTGTTTACAAATAAAACTGTTTGACTTTCATCTTCTTGTACTCTATTTGCCTTCTTTTCTAAGGTTTGCATCCGTCTCCTCCAAACTTTGAAACCATTCACTATATGTTACCACCATGTTCTGATGCGGCCATTGATTCATAGAATTCTTTATCACCATCAAAGAGTCTTATGACATAACGATTTTCTTTGAAAAATTTATGTGTAACGCTTCTAACGGTTCGAATAACTTCATAGCTCATAGAATTTCTTTTGTGATTTATCATCATTCGTAGATAATATAGCTCATATGCTGATGAATTAATGTTAAATGTCTTATCGGTGCTCTTTTCTCTTAGTCGTGTTTTTTATCCTAAACAAATATTGTAGGAAACTCGTCATATGCTAGACTGTTTGCATGCCAAAAAGTAGCCAAATTTCTTTCTTGTGCAACTATAAATAACATACTTAAAAGAATCAACACTTGCAATAATATACATAATACATATGTTAAGTTTGTATTTAAAAGAACAATTTAACATACCTTTGAATTTAGACATAATTTGTTATATGAATAGAATAGCAACCATTGAGTGGGTATTTATATTATTTTTCTTTATATATTAAATGTTTTAAGTTAATTTTATTTTCTCATTTTTCATAGATACATTTTAGATATATGAATAGCATGAATTATCATAAAATTATCATAAATGCATAAGTATTGATTATTTTTCAATTATTTGATAATTAAAAAAAAGAACTGACCAATAAAAAAGAGACAAATGTCAGCTCTGGAGAGTCTCTTTATAAGGTTGATTCTTTATAAGGTTGATGCCAGCCTTAATCCTTCCTTATTGGATTGGGCTTCGTCTGTCGATCGTTCTCCCTAATTCCCTTTGAATTACGAATCTATGTCGGTCGATCGCCCTAATTTTTTTAAAGTTATGAGTTTACTCAAGAATATAAAACCAATGACATATATCTAACCGTCGTCAATGCTAAACCGGTGACAAAAGTTGTTGGTCGATGCTCAATCGTACCAAAGGCTTTGTCAATGCCAAGAATCTCTCGTCAATGATCATTTGTCGCTCCTTTCTGATTAGCAGCGACATGACCATCCTTACGACACGTGGCTCCCATTAATTCTTGAAAATGAGATAAACCTTCTGGGTCACGACAAAATAGCAATAACCGTTCAAATAGATCATTAGCCGGTTTACCTTTCAATCCATGAAGTCGATTTTGACAATGACCATCTGGTGAATTTATTTCACCCAACAATCACCATATAATTCATGTTTTTGTAAAATAGTTTTTTTTTTAATATAAAATCGTTAAAACGACAAACGATTGCATTTTAAATATAACGAAAACGAAAATGGTTAAGAAGTTTGTCAGCCCAAAAAAAAAGGAAAAATACGAATATATGAGACCAAATAATATACACAATCCCTTAACAATCGAAGACCCAAATTCTACAAGATGGTTTACAAGATGATATTCTGGTTTGCGACATTCCTTTTGCTTCTTTTTCCAATTTCAACGACCGGAGTGTGACATTTGCAACAACGACAAAAAAAACCCAATAGAAATAGATTTTAGCTTAAATTATTGAAAAATATACTCTGATAACTTCAAAATAATTGATGTTTAGTTGTTCCACAGGATTAATGTCAAAACTCCAGAGTTTGCAGAAGTAAATGATAAACTTGGTGTTAATTGTGTATCTAAGCACCAATTTTGAAGATATTATTAAAGATTACAAGAGATATGGCTATGGTTTGTAATTCATGTTCTATGCCCTCCTATGTTAGGAATTGAGTCATGTGCAAGCCACATGATTGGAGCAAAGTATAGTTTTTTTATTATTAGTCATAGAAGTGTCAAAGCTGAACTTGCAACAGACTCTTTCTGGAACAAATCAAATATAACCTTCAATCGATTCCTGAATTTCTCCATTATACTTTTGCTTATTCTCTGCTCAAACTTTATTGGTTTGAGCCATCTGATCCTCAAGTAAACCTCACATTTACTTGTTTTACAATCAACTCCTGATTTCTTCACCTCATACCTTAGGTGAACCTACATCCCATCATATCATAATCAATTTACTAATTGGCTATGTGAAGTGGACATGTTTATTAAAAAACAGAGGAAGAAGAAGACAAGACTTACGCGAAATTGGTCTCCGAATGGAACATCATGGAGAGATACAATCTCATTCAAGATCCAGCCTTCATCATTTGGAGCTGGGAATTTCTGTTGTGAGCAAGTGACTCCGCCTCCAAACACGGAGACATAGTGGTTGTACTTGTAAGCAAGGCGTCTTTCGTAGATCCCTGGGTTTTTAGATTCCCAGGTTGTGCTCGCGTAATTGAGGCATCCAGATTTCTCCATGATCTTACGCTCCATTTCTCCTCCACCAAAGATCTTCATCACCAATTCTACCTGTAACAGAAGAGAATCTTCAAACCGATCTACGAATGGTCTGACACTCCATGGTTGCAAAGACTCTATTAAACGTATAAACGTGAAGTAAAACATAAGGAGGAATGAAAGATATACATCGCCAGGTAGATCACATGTGTACACTTTCGACATCTTTAACGCATCTGCATCTGAAGCAACTGCAACATCTTCAGGCAAGAGGAAGGGATCTGCCACATCTAGTTCTTCTTCTGCTATTTGTGCTCTATGATCTACACTTAACGTCCTCGTTTTCCACAAAGCCAGGATTGTCCTGCCATTCAAATTCAAATTCAATAGCTACAAACAGTGAACTAAACGCTATGGGTTTGGTCAAATACCTGCTAGTCGCATCAAATGACACAAATGACTGGAAATAGAACCAAAGTCTTCCTTCCTCGTCCTGAAATTTAGCCCCATGCTTTGCATCGAGACCTCGGTTCTTTTTCAGAATAATGAGCAGCAAAGGGCTACCTAAAGAAGCAAGAGTTGGGGGAAGCAGTTGGATGTCATCAATATCTTCCCAGAGGAAGTAAAACTTTGTCTTGTGTCCAAATAAATTGGAGTAGAACGCAACAATTCTAGCAGACAGAAAGAGCTTTCCCTGTCAACAATAGTAGCAAACAAATCTTAGATACAATTTACATAATAAATCTATTGGTCAAGTCCAAATGCTGTAAATTTCTTTGGTATTGAGGGAAAACTAGTTCAAGAATTAGCCATACGGAAAGAAAGCAGGCGCAAACCTGCACAGGCAATTTTCTCTTCAAGTAACATGTATATTCTTTGAGAAGAAATTCTTCATGGGGCAAACCAAACAGTTTCTGAAAAGCGGAGTTCTTTTGAGGTGACCGAATGTTCAACTGTTAACACATACAACAAGAGAGCAATTTTCATGATTGCACATAATTTTCAAAGACTTAAATTAATACTTCATTATTGTAGATGTAAATGTATTTGTTACCTTCTTTCCGACTTCCTTTTCAACCTTACTCAAGTAATCCTTCATTGTTTCAGCCCCGTTCTTGTTTTCAAGAAAAATTCTCAACTGTACCTTCGACTGAGACGCTTGAGCATGATGACCAACTAGAGGAACACACAAGTCCGCAAGTTCATCAGCTGTATGTTTCAAGAAATTGATCTCTGCATGCCCAAGAGAGTCACCCTGGTCAAATGGACCATCGAAATCAAATACCTCCACATCTAATACTGACGGTGGTTCCTCCATTGCATCAAATTCTATTACCTCTGGCATGGTGGAAATAGAAAAGGAACAAACTATAAATGAAAGATAGAAAAATGGGACAGAGGATTTTCACTGAAAAGGAAGAAATAAACAAGAGAAAAAGTTTGATTACCATTCCACTGAGGATCCTGATCTTGAAGTTTGACAGAGCTTGTTCTTGTTTTCCCATTGCAAGTGAAAACAACATAAGGATCAAAGAGCTCTGTTGCTTCCACTGAAGCCAAATTTGTGCCCTTAATTAGAGCTATTGTCAGAATCCATCCCTTACCATTGGCTTTGACTCCTTGGTCTCTTCCTGAATTCAGAGAACAAAAAAAAACTAGACGTCAATTGGACTGCACAAGTAATACAAGTTTGGATGTTATTTTTTTTAAAGAGAAACTATCATTTCACCTCGATGCAATCTAGCTTGTATAAAGTGGACTGTCATCATATAAACACGTTCCAGAAGAAGAACTAGTATTCCACTAGAGAATAGCTCTCCAAAACTATCAGGTAAATCAAGCCCATAGAATTCAACTCCTTGAATTTTGCTGGGCTCACAGTGAAATATATGTATCACAACATATACAGACAGAAGAACAGCACAGACGACAGAGGAACTCCAGAAGTATAGAAAAGATGATTTCAAATTAGTCTTTTGCTCTGACTGCACTGTGGCTATAACCTGCTCCCTGTCCAATACAACAGCCGGATCAAGAGTTTTGTAGCTCTTACCAAGGAGATCCGAAAATTTCTCAAAGCTTTCTTTCAGCCCTTGCCTAGCACCTCCTTCAATCATACCTTTCATTATAGTACTTTGACTGAATTGAATTCCCCACGATATAATCAGTCGAGAAGATTCCCCACCAGCAGTTTGCTCTGTTCCAGGTAGTATCTTGTACAGCAACTCTATTTTAAAGGTGTTTCCATAGGGAACATCTGGTGTGCTTACACTAACAAAAACAGCAAACTGCTGCCCACTAGCTTTCCGGTAAACTTGATTCTCTGTAGCTTTTCCTGCTTTGACCAATTTTGTTGCAGGTCTCATGTATGTGACAACCCGTGTTAGACGAGGATTATCTTCCTGTATCATTGTCCAAGGCCCTTCCTGTACATCTGATAAACCTTGAAGTTCAGCCAACTCTTTCCTAAATTGCGAATTTGGCGAGAAAAGAAATTTGTTAAGATCAGACGGTGAGACTAAATATTTCTGATCAAGAAGAATTCCCCCTAGAAGATTCTCAGGCATCTCTTCTTTTTCGCTGTCGCTAGACTGCATCAGACCAAGGCCTTCCTCAAAGCTAGTACAAGTAGCAGAGGAAGATGGCTTGTCTGTGGCATCCTCATAATTTGAGGTTACACTTTCTCCTGCTGACTCGTCGTTGAGTCTCTTAGACATTTCCTCTTTTTTATGAAAAAGCTTGTCAATCTGGTTGACAATATTTTTCATTAAATGCTTCCCGTCATGGTGGTGTTTACGCCGTCGCCCATCTTTGGAGCAGCCCGGATCTTTTGGAGATCCTTCGAGTTCTTTTACACCCTCCAAGTTGATATCCTGCTTATCATGGATGGCTTTGTCACCAGAGATACTTTCCCACTTCCCTTGCAAAGACAGACTGAGAAGGATTTTCCCTGCAAGAAAAAGGTAAAGTTTATATATCCATAGATAAACCAAGACATGCATATACGTACACAGATACAAGGCTCAGTGCCAATAAAGGAAGATATCAAACTGTCTTGAGTAATAGCAGAGAAAGCTTATTGTTTAATAGAGACATTTCAGATTGATTCATCCTCATAAAGAAGGCAATACAGAAATCAAACACATTCTCATGTATTCGCAGTTGCATTCAGAGAAATCTGAATCAAATAATCATCAAGCACATTCGCATATACGATCTCAAGCTAATATCACTAATGGTAAGCCATTTCCTAGTAATTAGAGACTCAAATTCGCACCTAATCCCAGAAAACACCATTTCAAAATGAATCTACAAGTCGTTTACTCAATGCTTAATTCATGATCAACACGAATATGCCATTTCATACTAACATTCGACCTCTAAATGGTTGCGCAAGTGATTTCAGAATCAATACAATACCAGAATCTACGAATATAAACAACAATCAAATACTAAGGGAATCAGATACTAACCACATTCGATGTTAACGGACTCGCCATCACTGGGCTTACCAACGACGAACCACGTCGGCAACAGCGTTTGATTCTCTTCACCGGCGACGGAACAAAGCGGTATCCGAACTTTACCAATAACACCCGAAGAGACATTTGAGTGATGATCCTGCTCATGGCGAAGAACCGATACAACAACATCGTCACCTTCCTCGACGCCACTAACTCTAAAAACGAATTCCTCATTCCAGATCGGATTCGAAGTATCTATCGCGACTCTCGTCTTCGACTTGTGTTTCCCGACGTGAAGCTTCACGAACGTCTCTTTGACCGGTAAATCCTTCGCTTGTAAGACGTAGACGTAAAGCCTCATCGTCGTTGATCAGAGAGAGCGAAAAGTTTGAGAGAGGTTTGAAATGAGGAAAACGGAAGAAGAAGAAGAAGAGAGAAAGGGAAGTTAAAACCCATAAATGGGAAGATAAAACGTGGGAGAGGAAGAGAGTGACACGGAATGTGATGATTTTGGATTTGGGATTATGGGTCGGTTTCTGAGATTTTCACACATTCGGCGATTTTTGTTGGTCATTTTATGTTTTTTTTTCCTTAAAATTTGCTTTTTTTCCACTTCTAGTTGAATATTTAATATTTTTTCCATTTTACAAAAAGTATTATTTTATATTTATAATATAAAAATTTAAACTAAAATTTAGTTTTAAATTTATTGTTTTAATATATTAGTTAGAAAGAGAAACTTATTTAGTGTATTAATATAAAAGATAAAAAAGAATTTTGGATTATTTTCTTAATATGTATAAAAATCTATTATATAATAGGAGAGTTTTCTCTCAATTTAGGATGTTCACCAAATTTTTTAACATTAACACATATTTAAAATATTCATTTAATATATGTTTATTTTTATTTATCATTATTTTTATTTAATATAAATTACAAAAATATAAAACTTAGTGTAAATAAATAGAAAAGTGATAATTCTATATTAAAAACAAAGAAAATTGTAATACTAATTGGATAAAAATAATGAAATATTTTATTGAAAACGATATATTGTTAGATTCAACCAAAAACTTGAATTGAAGATTTATCATATTTAAAATGTTAGAATGTGATTATGAAATTAAGAATGTAAAATAGATTTTATTACATATAATGAAACAAACAAATTTATTCAATTTTGGTCCGAGAGTATATAATTTTTATAATGAAATTTACATCATTTGATAGTCACAAAAATACTATAAATTTGTGGTAAATATAAGTTTATACAATTAATTTTACGAAGCAAAAAATATGTAAAATAGGACAAAGATAAGAACAAATAAATAAAATTATGGATAAACGATAGAAGAGAAAAAAAAAATAGATTTAAAAAGGGTCTAAATGATTATAAATAGTCATAAGTCATAACTAAATAAAAAAATGAGTGTTATGAGATTAAATTCAAAAGAAAATCAAGGATAATTAAGTTTTTTGAAAATTTTTCTACAAATTTGTGTTAGAAAATGAGAAATTAAGTTAAGAATATCTTTTTTTTCTTTGCTTACATATAACATAGATGGAAGTCGGCTATTTACAAGTAAATTTCATTGGAACCATATAAGAAAAACCTGATATTTTTTACATGGATTGCAATTTTAAAGTGTTATGATATTTTGTTTTTAACAAAAAAATAATATATATATATATATAAATTTCAAAACTAAAATAGTAAAAAAAATGATTGAGAATGTTCAAATACTACCGCAACAAAACATACATGTAAAGAGTATAATACAATTTATTTTGTACCATATCGCGAGTGGAAATGCAATTCTACCTACACCATACTTCAAGAGAAACACATGTTTGAGAATTCTTTTTCGTATCAAATTCTAATAGTTTAATGAATTCGAAAAAGCGAAATATTCAAAAAATGATATGTTTTGTGAAGAAAAAGTCGTGGATGAAGTCCACAATTAAACATTTTTAATATAAAAAATGGATTGCATGTCGTTGGTGTTGTTGTGTGTGTCAAATATTATGATGAATAACACTCCAACAATTTTTTTTTTTTAAAGTATCTAAGCATGCAATTTTTTAAAAAGACAATTTTTAGCAAAAGAGAATCAAATCAAAACCTATATCGAGCTATTTTGGTATTTAATATGTTGAGTTAGTTCAAATTTCTTATTATCTATGTACTATTAACGTGTAATCAATATAAACAAAGTGAAAAACAATTGTGGCACAAAACAATATCGTCAAACAATATTGACATTACAGACACAAAGAAAGACGGTACATTTACTATCTTAAAAATGATGGCAAATATAATGTATTTTTTAACCATAAATATAAGAAAAATAGTATGTAGGTTATGCCAAAAACAAGTATATAAAAACCTAGAAAAATAAAAATATTGAATTTATTTAATTGAATTATTAGTGACCAACCAAAACATTAAAGGAAACTAAAAGCGTAAAAAGACAAATACTTAAAATAAAATTTAAAAATAACAAATTAGAATTTGATATAATTTTAATTGATCACTTATCTAGAATGACAGAAGGAGGAAAATTTATAGAATGACACTCTCTATAAAACAGAAAGAGGAATATTATTTTTGCTTTAATAATTTTTACAACATATTATTTTCGTTTCACAAAAAGCATTGTTTGAAAAAATAATTTTTTTGTTTCAAAAATAATATCGTTTTATATTGCTAATATGAATTTTCAAATTTGACATTTACCTTTGTATTTAAATTACTTATAAATATATTAAATACTCCATATATTTCATAAAGAGTGTCATTTCACACATATTAAGAAAACTATTAAAAGTTTCATATTATCTTTTATTAATACACTAAACAATTTTTTCTCTCTATTTAATACATTAAAACAACAGAGTTAAGACTAGAATTTTATTCAAAATTATGTATTGAAAATGTAAAACGACACTCTTTGTTTTGTGAAACAAAAATAAAACCTTAAAACGACACTCTTTGTGAAACGGAGGGAGTAGAATTAAATTTTTTTTTTAATATGTCAATATCACATTTGTGAATCCGAAAGAATAAATTGTAAGATTGATGATAAATAGTTTTATCTATATCACATTTTTTTTTTTTAACTATCTATATCACATTTAAAATAAACAATTTTATTTTCTAATTATAGCAACTAAATAAACATTTTCATATACAAACCTATTTGTTTTTCATATATCGGCAAAATCAGCTGGTTGCATGGTCAGTAATTTAAGCTTTTTATGTTACGTTCTTATAAAAAAATTCTTTAATATTTGCTTCTTTGCTTTTGTTGTTGAATGTTTAGCAAAACCGTTTCAGCTTTAATGGATTTTGTCGAACACGATTCTTAAGCAGTTTTTCAGAAGTGAGAAAGAGAGAGCATTTTTGGGTAATCGGAATAAAAGAGGTATAAGAATTTGAGCCATGAGTGACACTTTGCCTTGTTATATCTTTTGATTGGAATAAAACAACGTTTCGGTCTAAACAATGAACTTATTTAGTTTTTTTTTTTGTAAATGAACTGATTTAGTTTTACTCAAAGATTGTGGTTTTTAACTTTTAAAAATTGAAGTGTATTGTTGTGATTTCTTTCTTTGACGTAAGTATTTCATATTTATTTAATTATTTATGGTGATTAATTTGGAGAAGTTATTTTCTTTTGATTATGAGTATAGTAATCATAAAATCTTGAGTTTTTTGGTTTTATTTAATTTTTTTTTGTTGGTTTTAAAATCTTGAGTTAATTAGGTAGATAATCTATTTGTTTCACTTATTTACAAATATAGTATGATAGCATATTATTTGCAAAATTAAATTTTATTTATTTACGATTTTGTATCATATCATTTTTACAAATATATATACCAAAATTAGGCTATCTAACATAATTTTTTTTTTAAATTAAAATTTTTCGTTATATTTGTTTTTCGTTCTTCATCACTTCTAAGGTAAAATCGTTTCTTGCATCAACTAACTAAATTTTTTAACAATTTTTTTTTTTTTTGGAAGGTTATTACTTTTTATCTATTTCAAAATTAAAGTCACATAGCAAATTGTCTCTCATATTTTGCATCTAACTACAATTTTTCAGATAATCAATTCATATGTACATGTGATAGTTTCCATTCGCCAAACAATACGTGACTCTATACACTACCCAGAAGGATTGGAATTATAAGGATAAAATATGAATCTTATATATACTGTTTTCAATTCTAAATTCATTCCACAATATTTAAATTTCCAAGGCGGCTATTGATTTTGTTTGACGTAAATCACGTAACTGCACCAACACTTCCACATGAACTAACGTTATCTGTCATAGTCTTTCGTCTTACGCGTATTTTGGGCCACAAAGTTTTAAATTTGAATGAAAAAGTTGGCTGTAAAAGTTTTCAACGTTAAGACTTCAACAATAAATAAATCAATACAGAAAAAAATGATAATGATGTTCGTAAACGCTTAAACGAAGCACAATCTTAGATATACCACAATCTTAGAGTAACTGTGGCTCAATGGCTCATTTAGTAGCTTTAAGCTCTTCAATCAATCTTTCAAGATATATATCTAACTGCAGCTTCATTCTCAAAGTACTGTGTCTGGTAGACTAAGACCACTAAAATGCGGAAGCTTGATCTTCGTCTCAAAGTCGGTGTGATTGAAAGCATGGCCAGCCTGAAAGAATTATGAACATAAAAGAGGGGAAAAACGATAAGCCTGAAATAATGTTACAAATTCATAAACCCTTCCGAGGATGGATACAAGCAGCAGCTACATAACTTAGTAGCTCGAGTTCCTATTGACATAATCGAAAAACAAGAACTCATTGTGAAAGACCAATTACCAAAGAAAGCTTTAACCCAAAATTTCTGAGGCAGCTTGCTGTGGAACATCATAGTCAGACCAAGCTCAGTAATATGCCTATGTTTCCTGTTAGAGGGGGGATTAGCACCCCCTGGTTTAACTCGGTTCGAACCGAGATCGGTTCAATCAAGACCGGTCTACGATGGTTCGGATCAAAGACAAGTCGGCCCGAAAACATTGGGCCGAGCTCGGAATCTCGCTGAAAGCCCATCTCGGCTACCGATCTAGGCCCATCACAAGCCCGGCCCGTCACAACAGACGAAACCGGAATATTTCTTTTTTTCCACCGATCTCGGAAAAGGAAATATTCTCTTTGGTCAACTCTTCGAGATATCAGGAACTTATCCTTATCTCGGAGAGAAAATCGGAAGATTTCCTTTTCCTAATCGAACTCGGAAAAGGAGAAATCTTCCTTCCAACCGCCTCCAAGACATTATAAATAGAGGAGGAGGCTCATTCATTGAGGGCATGCACAACTTCCGCAGAGACAAAGAATAGAGAGAGAGCTCATTACCGACCTCAAGATCTTTTGTCTTTGCAAATCTCATTTACTCTGTTGTAACGCCGATATCAATCAATAAACGAGATTCCGACTAAAAGTACTGTTTTACCCCTTTTGTGTGATTTACGGATCAACATTTCCTTTCTGCCAAACCATTTTGTTGTGGTGTGTATGGGCATGAAATATATTGTTGAATGCCGGATGATTGCAGATGACTCAGAAACTTTGTGCTTATAAACTCTCCACCGCCATCACACTGAAATGTACCTATCTTTGAAGAAAACAGATTCTCAACAAGCTTTTGAAAGGCAATGAATGTAGAATAGAAGTTTGATTTAGCTTTCAAACCAACAAAAGCGAGAGTAGTTGTCTATAAAGACTACATAAAATCTGAAACTTTGATTAGATACTACAGGAGCTGGACCCCATAGATCACAATGAATTCTCTCTAAAGGTCTTGAAGCAACAAAACTAGAAGCAGCAAAAGGTAAGCGACTACTTTTCCCTAGTGGACATGATTCACACATCTCCGAGGTACTCTTATTGATGGAAATTAGATGATTTTGATGGAGGAGTTGCAGGACTTGAGAATGAGGATGTCCAAGTCTTCTATGCCACACTTCATTACTTGTAGTAATCTGACGAGTATAGTAGTAGACCTGAAATTTTGGATTCTCAAGCAATAGAGACCATCACGAGCTCTGCCTAGGGTCAAGAGCTGTTTTGTTGCCTTGTCCTTTACACGAACACCATCAGAATCAAATTTAAAAGAGCAAGGATAATCCGAGGTAAGCTTTGAAACTGACAATAATGACTTTGCAATTGCAGGACAAACCAGAACATCTTTAAGAGGAAGAGTACATGAAGTCGATGGTAGATCATCTGAGCCGATATGAGTTATAGGCAGAAAATTCCCATCACCAACCAAGACAGCATCATGACCTCTGTATGGTTGAGACTGAGTCAAGTGCTGAGTAGTGTTGGTGACATGAGCAGTAGCTCCTGTATCCGGATACCATTCTTGGCCAGAGTTGTCGGTGACCTCTGTAATTCTCATGGCAGCTAGAGCAGAAGGAAATGCCTCTTCTTGATAACTGTTGTTGAATCTATGCCAGCAACGCAACGTAGGGTGGCCAATCTTCCCACATATCTGACAAATTGGCCTGTCATCGCCATCAGAGGAGGCAGAGGAGCCTTGGTAAGGAGAAATTTGTTGATAGAATCCTCTGCCTCTGGTGGAGAAAGACTGACGACTTCCCGTGAAGAACCAAACCTTCGATTAGGCTGACCACGTCCTCTGTGAGAGTAAGAGCTAGAAAACTGAGGTATTTTGATAGTATTGAAAGCCAGATGAGGTGTGATGTCAGAGACAATGTTGTAGCTTTGAAGTCTATCTTCATAGCCAGTGAGGCGTGGGATAACATTATCAAGGGTAGGGCTTGGTTCAGTGTCCATTGAGCCTCAACAAATGTTTTGATGGGTTCATAGTCACGACCTAAACCATGAAGAGCTGCAAAGATCTTCATTTTCTCTGTAACTGGATTACCAACAGAAGCAAGCTGGTCACAGATGAGCTTAACTTCTTTGAGATAGTCAGCCATAGACCTCTCACCTTTGGAGAGTGTTTGAAGACGCCTTTGAAGCTCAAAAAGGCGAGAGCTTGACACTCTGTTGAAATGAGATGCTAAAGCGACCCAAACAGCTTGAGCAGTGCTACAGGAGATGACAGGATCCTAAGAGCCACGAACGCACCACTTGGTCTATCTTGTACCAGAGTTGATATTCAGGATTCGCTCTTTCAACCTGAGTGTTGTTGTCTCCGGGAACAAGGATGACAGTGGTTGGTTGTGGAGTAGAACCATTTACAAAGCCGAGGAGGCCCTGACCAGCAAGGAAAGACTCAAATTGAGACTTCCATAGAGTATAGTTTTGCTGGGTAAGCGTAACAGTAACGCAGTTGCTGATATTGAGGGAAGGAACATATAAAAGGTCCATGGATCTTATTGCCTAAGCTCTGATACCATGAAAGAAGAAGCTTAGCTACAAGATAATTTAGAAAAGACTGAAGCTCTTTCACTGTTAATTTTATAGTGAACAACAGAAGCTTGCTTTTATACACAAACACAAACATAAAGCCCTAGACAGTTGTCATCATCAAGCAACTTCATCTTGATCAAGGGCTGAAAAAGCATTGGAGAGTTTTAGCTGATAAGCTTGCTTTCCCGTCCTACATTTAATGCTCTGATAAGTTTTCTCTCTGTTTTTGTCATAACTGCAGGAGAGTGTTGTTGTTGTGACCTTGGGCTCAATTATGTTGTTGCAGCGAATGGGCTTCTTCTGTGTCTGGCCCAATACAAGTTTCTCTTTACTTGATGTGTTGTTGTTTCGATGAGCAGCTTCCAAAGCAGATGAAGACTATGCTTTAACAATTATGAAGGACAATGGAAGTAATTCCCCATAGCTTTTTATTTTTGGCTTTGCAATTAGCGCATGATGATGATTAGACTGTTTAGGGAAAGTAATGCAAAGAATTTAGACCGGAGCGATTTTCCAGTTCGATTCGCTTGCATTTTTCTGTTTCAAAACTTGAATTTACAATTTATCTAACATTTTTGGGTTGACTGCCTAAAACCTCCACTCACTCATTGAACCATAACTATTTACCTTTGTATTAACCCACCCAAATTTATAATTTTCAACTCTAAACCACCTAATCTATTTTATTTTGTTTAATTCCACCTTTCTAATCAAAATCATAAAATCGAGTTTAAGTAAACGAAAGCGCGTTTAATAAACAGTGATTGCCCATAATATATAAAAACGATACGACTTGAAAAAACCCGATCCATTTTTGAAAGAAAAAAAAACAGACCATACTTAAGCTATGTTTTACGACAAATAATTGGGGAAAACTTGATTTTGAGTTTCACGACATCTTCGTCTTCTACTTCTTTGTCAATTCGGTCCGATCAAAATCAAAGAAGCACAAATTTGGTATTGATGAGATACGATATTTTATTCATAAAAACTAAGATTTCATACAGAGATTCATGAAATTAGACAATCACACCCAAAATCCAAAGGAAGATAGAAAGAGAAACCACATGAATATTCTTACTGTCGTGAAACTCAAATTTTAATTTTCTCCAAACTCAAATCCAAAATCCAATCTCACGTCTTATATCTCATCGATACAGAATTTGTACTCCAAACTCAAAATCAAGTTTTCTCCAAATATTTGTCGCGAAACATAGCTCAAGATGGGTATGTTTTTTTTTTCTTTCAAAAACAGGTCGTTTTTTTTTAAGTTGGATCGAGTTTTTTTATTATGGACAATCACTGATTATTAAACGCGTTTTCGTTTACTTAAACTCAATTTTATGATTTTGATTAGAGATGTAGAATTAAGCAGAATAAAATATATTATGTGGTTTAGAATTGAAAATTATAAATAGAGAGGTTAATAAAGAGGTAAATAGTTTGGGGAAAAATAGTTAAGGTTCTATGAGTAAGGGAGGTTTTAGACAATCAACCCAACATTTTGTTTTATATAAATCAATCATGTTTGGTTGTTGTCCTAGAAAATCATGTTAATAATAATAAAAAAATATGGAAAGTAAGATTGTACGTCCTTCCAAAGAATCAAAGTTGTGAAATCAAGGCCTCTGCGATTGCTTCTTTTCCGTTGTGTTAAGGTTTTAGTTATGATTCTTTGTGATAAATTATCACTGATAATGGATCACTACAATTCCAAAAACAAAAACACGTTATAGCCTTTTATTCCAATAATATTAAATGCATTCTTTTTTTTTTTTTTGACGTTATTAAATGCATTCATGTGTTACACATTCTAATTAACCCCCTTCCCTAATTCACGGCAATCTCTGTATTGTCTCCATATTTTTCTTAAATTCCAAATCATTCTTCTCTCTCATAATAAATCCCTCTTTATTCCTTCACTCCCTTAAATTTTTTCTTGCAAAAGCCAAAACACAGACACAAAAAATCAGACTATTTTATCGGGAAAAAGATCCAAGCAAAATTATAACAGCCATGGCTTCACAATGGACAATACCAAAGCTTGTCACTTGGAGAGTCAAAGATTGGGCTTCTTGTTTCCTGGCTTCCAAGATTCCTCTAGGTCTTCCTCAATTCTCTTATTGCTATTTTTTTAAAGCTATATATTGCTTAAATTCTTTTACTGATTATTTATATATCAGACGTAGATGAAGATGGAGTTAACAATAACGGAAACTCTACGAACAACAATAATCTAATGTTCAAAAGGACAAAGAGCAAGATAAAGAGTAAGAAGAAGAGATCAGAGAGGAAACTCAGTCCAAGCCCACCAGGGACACGTCATCATCATCTAAGAAGCTGCAGCGTTTCTCCGACGTCGGCGTCACCGGTTTTAGACGAAGCTGGCTTCATTGCCTTCTGCTTCGACCGCGAAGACGGAGGTTTCCATGTTGTGAAAGAGGAGAAGAAAGAGGTGGAATTGTCGCCAGAAAAGTCACCGAGGTTGGTGAATCATAAGGTTCGTTTTCGGGAAATCTCAAATCCTTTTATTTTTTTCAAAAACTTCACCATGCTAAGGGATGTGCAAATGGTGCATTCGAACAGTGTTCCGATTTGAAACTTATTTTGTATAGAAGAAATTTCAAATATGCATACCCTTATATGAATTGAGGTCTTTATATTGAAAATCTTTTAACGCATCAAATATATGTCTAACATGTAAAAAAATTGCACAGCGCTTAAAAATACTTTTGAAAAACTTTGCCTTCAAGTTTTGACTTTATATTGATTTTTCTTTAAGAACAGCTTATTTATGAAGATCAAAGGGTAGGAAAAACAGAGAAGAATAACTCGTTGGACTTTCAAGGGCCAGAACAAAATCAGGACGATAAGACTACATGTCAAGAAACTGAAGATGTCTCTTGTGATGTTCATGAGGTATTGTCTCTTAAGACGTTTCAGTTTTTCCAAACTTGAGAATTTGCTATTTTTATTTATTTATATACTTTCGGCTGTTGTAGAAGAACGAGGAGGAAGAAGAAGAAGAAGAGATTGGCGCCTTTGATGAATCTAGTGAGTCTAGTCACTATGAAGGAAGAGGATCTTTTGCATTTCCCATGTGAGTTTCAATAGCAACAAAAAGTTACCTTTGATTGTTTCTCTTGTTTGGTAATTAGGGTCTCTTAATTGATAATTTGGGATTAAAAATGATGCAGATTGGGAGTTGAGTGGATTGAGAGCCCTGTTCACATGCCTAAATCAGATGACATGTCTCCCAAGAAAAAAAAGCCGATTGATTTAGGGTTCCAATGCTGTAGATTCTGAAAAGAAAAGAGAACACTCTGAAGCTTATATGGGATTCTTTTGTACTACTCTCTTTATGAGTAAAGAAACCAATGTTCAAAAAATCGCTAAACGGTAGCTAGGCGTTTGATAAGGGACTAGCGCCTAGGCGAATTAATTGGGGCTTAGGCGTTAACAAATTATTTATTTATTTATTTTATTTTTATATATTTATATTAGATGTTTTTTAAGTTTTGTGCTTTATTTGAAAACTAGTCAGTTAGCCGCGCTACGCGCGGCCTTTTATATAGATGGTTATTGATGTAGTTAGAAAAGAATTAGATAATATGAAAACTTTTAATAAAATTTAGTATTTAACCAAAAAAACTAAAAATAATTTAATATACCGTAGCTAAACAAATGAGACTAACCAAACAACGAATATCACTAATTGTTAGATAGGAAAAGATAATTACTGTTTTGTGGCTCTAGGCATACGATATTCTATAGATGAGACGTGCTATAAAAGTTATTCAACCTCGTTAGTTAAGTCAATTCACCAAAACATCATATAGTTAGACACCTAATGATCATAGCTAAACACCACTCAAACCAGCAATTGAATTCAATATGCATATATGGATCAGTTAACTCCTATAAAAACCTTTACACATTTCAAAAATGGAGAAGGAGAATAAATCTCTAAGGATTCAAAACCCATATTAGAAAATAATAGAGACATATATGTCACTCCTCTCAAATGTCCATTCAGCTGACATTAATCTCATTCCAAAAGCATCTAACATGTTTCCAATATGCACTTATTATCTCTCTCTCTCTCTCTCTCTCTCTCTCTCTCTCTCTCTCTCTCTCTCTCTCTCTCTCTCTCTCTTTCTCTCTTTCTCTTTCTCTCTTTCTATCTCTCTCTCTCTCATGAACGCAACACACTGAACCACATACCACATTTTGACCCGATTTAAATATAACATTTACTTTCTTCCTCTCATTTCCCCTTTTTCTGGCCAGTTTTGGTGTCTCTTTTTGGTTTGAGTGTTGGAAAAATTTTGGGAGAACTTCATCTATTTGTCCTCTCAATAATTTGCTTCAATATGTTATATTATTTTTGGGAGAACTTCATCTTTTTGGGAGAACTTCATCTATTTGTCCACATAATACCTCTCGTACCATGCATTCATACATACTCTTCAAAAGTTTGGAGTTTCCATTCGAGTTTTTAGAAACTCATGCGATTTATCTTTAGTATTTAATAAATCCGGATCTGGATCATGTTATCATATTCACTAGATTATAACCCGTGCGCCCGCACGGGGATTTTTTATTTATTTGGTTTTTGAAATTTTGTAATATATATTGTCTTTATTGTGTTTAGTATAATTGTTTATGAAAATTTTGTGAGGAAATTGTTTTTTTGGTTATGAAACAATTTTGTGTTTATATATAATTTGTTTGTAGATTTAATTTTAGTAATATGACACATTTTTATTTTGTGTTTATATATATATATATATTTTGTTTTTGTATTTAATTTTTGTAATATGAGAGACATATTTATTTTGTGATTAGACATAATTTGTTTTTGTAGATCTAGTTTTCGTAATAGGAGACACATATTTATTTTGTGGTTAGACATAATGTGTTTTTCTAAATTTAGTTTTCGTAACATGTTTAATTATTGTAATATGTTTAAAGGTTTAGGGTGATTTTTGTGTTTAGATATCAATTGTTTTTCTTCTCTAATTTTTTTTAATATAATTTGTTTTTATTTGTATGTTTAGATATTATTTGTTTTTATAGATATATACTTTTTCTAATAAGTGACAAATATATTTTTTTGTATTTAGATATAATTTGTTTTTAAACAAAAAAACTTGCTACCACTGATTAATTTATATATTTTTTTTACGGCAAGCTACCCATGATGTTAAAGTCAAATTCTCTACAACATTATTTTGAAGTACATTAACAACCTAAAGTTAAAGTTTCTACCAATCACCTCTCTATCAAATCGAAAAATTTTACAACTGAGAATAATTGTGGGAGTGACACATCAAAAAATAAAAACAAATAAATCAAGCTCAAAATAATCGCATAGACTTCAATCGTGATTATACATTAGAACCATTCAAAATCTCAAATCAACTATCATCGTCCGTCTCATGCTTATACTCATGTTTATATTCAAACTCAATCTTATCAATTTTTATTTTTAATTTAATATCTAAATCATTCCTTTATGGCTATCTTTCCTGTTTTTTCTGTGTAAGACTTTGAAGGGTTTTATTTTATTTTAACTGTGAGACTTTGAACATTTTTAATTTATTTTAAATAATTTAAAGTTCTAATTTATCCAATCAAGGTTTCACACTTTTAAAACCCTTGAAATTCTACTAACACATCTTAAATATCGCTGCCCATTATTTTAAAGTCGAATTCTCCATTATATTTTTAAGTAGATTTCATACTCAAATTCCATCTTATGGGTCTTGCAATAACTCCTAACCAATCTTGCAATAACTTCTTGCTTCAGCATTGACACTCTACTTGATTTCTCATGATTGTGATACAACCGATAGATTTTCACCATCCACTGATTAATAGAGATCACATATGAACAATATACTCTGAAAAGACATTCTTCACCGCAACAAATAACAACAATTTTGTTTTCTTCAAATTTAGCCATCTTCACATAATATTGAGTCTTGAGTGAGTACCGCAAGAGCTGGTCCTTAAACTCTAACCCATTATTAAACTTCTGAAACATCCAGATATAAGACTCCTTATCCAAAACTCCATGAAATTGTGCTTTTCTTTTCTTTTTTCTTTTTTTCTGATTTGCCCATTGAGTCCATTTTTTTCGGACTCTAATTAGGATCATGGCTACTCTTTATAACATAAACCAAATTTCCCATCACTTTCTTTCCCTTTCTACTTCTTCTTGTTCTTCACTATTAAAGTAGGTTTCCTTTTCTTGTCTTACCTTCATCCCTTCATTAAACATGTCCTTAAACCTTTCATCATTAAAACTATCTCATGCATCTAAGAACACCACATCTCCTTCATTAGCCCTATTCAACACACGAAAATCTCTTTGAACATCCTCATATCTTTCCTGCTTTTTTGTACCAAATTATCCTAATTAATGACGTAATCTTTGCATCACACCTAATGAATTATTCAAACTTCTCCCATGTCATCTCATACAGTTTCCATTCAACGATCTTACAACCCAATTTCCCAATATACTTGTAATCTTCATTTTTCTTTCTCATGGTCCCACCAAATAAAGTTACAATTCCGACACTATTTCAAAAAAAATTATAAAGAGTAGAAATATAGTAAAATCATAAAGATTTAATTAAAAAGACGTTACGCTTTTTTTAAGGGACAATGTAAAAATTACATGGTCCCTAGAAATTTTTTTTTTATCGGATCCAAAAAAAAATTAGGATCTATTTGAAAATACACGGAAATTAGTTACCCATTTTTTAATGAGAAAAACATATTTTGACCCAGATTAATAAAACTCATTAAATTTGAGATTTTGTAAATATTGCAATCATAAATCTCAAAAATATTCGTTTAATTTATGTTTTGATATTAATTATTTTCCAAATTCCAAAACGACCAAGTAAATAAGTCAAAATGCGTAAGAAAAAATTTAGGCTTATTACCAAATAATAATAATCATTCTTTTTTTATGAAAGTGATAGTAAAAGGGAGGAATTTCCTACAACTTTTTTTCACATCGAACTTGTGTAGTCTTCTATTGATGGTAAAATTTTTAAAACTAACACTGATTATGTAAAATACTATGATGAGTGCTATCGTTATCCGTCTCTTGCTTATACTCGGGTTTATCTGCAATGGTTTATTTTTTAAATGCCAACAAAATAAGAGCTTACCTCGGGAAAAGACGTTTACAAAGATGAGACTAAGTTCTCCTTCTCTACTTCAATTGATCCCGAGTGAAATTACAAATTCTGAAATGACCAATTAAATAAGTCAAAACGAATAAGAAGAAATTCAAGCTTTTTACCAAAAAATAATAACCATTCTTTTTGTTATGAAAGTGATTGTAGAAGGGAGTAGTTTCTTACAACTTTTTCACATCAAATTTGTGTAGTCTTCTATTGAAGGTAAAATTTTAAAAACTAAAATTGATTATGTAAAATACTATGATGAGTGCTATCGTTATCCATCTATTGCTTATACTCGGGTTTACCTTCAATGGTTTATTTTTTAAAAGCCACCACAATAAGACCTTACTTTTTCTTTAATCATTACCTATTATTTTAAATTCAAATTCTCTACAATATAATTTTAAGTAATATGCTTAAACAAAGTTCTTACAATATTTAGTGAATTTAGTAACAAAAAAATAGAGCAGCCAACATTCTTGAAAAACACATACCTTGAGTGTGTTGCTCATTTTCTACAACCGGGTCATCTCTTTTTCTTCTGATTTGCTTGTTTATCTATTTATAGTTAGTAAACAAAAAGAACTAAAATAAAACGCATTACAATTTTGTTAATCTAAAATATACCATTAGTGTGTTGATCATCTTCGTCGATGGAGTTACCATATGATTGCATTGTAATTCTTATAATAAGATTACAAAAGACCCAAAATGAATCGTGTTTAAATCCAAAATAATTCTCAAAATGGTTAAAAAGAAAGAAAAATGCTAAAAACCTGAGAGACAGAGACACGAATCTATATTATTCCTTGCAGATGTCGAAACTGCTTCTCCGATTTATATTATTCCTTGCAGCAGCGATTGAGACATACTGGAACTTAATTGGTTTCAGAGGCAGGTGATCGTTTCCATTTTCTATACTGTATAATGAATCAAATGCCATACAAATTGTCAGAATAAACATTGAGGCTCAAAAAAATTAATAGCTCAAAACAAAACAAAAAACAAAATTCTAGAAACTGGAGAATACTTCAGGTTTTCGAAAATGTATTTATAGAGATTGTAAGGTTAGAATTATTAGCTATAATCTTTT
>PKML01056674.1:174466-193534 GCA_002933935.1 Eutrema yunnanense | reverse complement strand
GATCAAAAACATTAACACTAATTTCAATAGTAATAAGAAGCTAAATTTATATATTAATGTAATTATATTAATATTTGATGTATTTAGTTAAAGGTGAATGTTTTCCTTTTATGTATTTATTTAAAGGTAAATGTTGTCCTAAACTATATAGATAAAATCATAAAAATAAAATGATTAAATTATAGTTTCTTTAGATCATTATTTTAGGATACCACACTTTGCCTCTCATAGCATGCATTCTTATATACACTTCAAAAGTTTGGAATTGTCATTCGAGGTTCTAGAAACTCATGCGATTTATTTTTAATATTTAATAAATTCGGATCTGGATCATGTTATCAAATTCATGCTTATCTAATATCATATATACTTTTAATTATACATTACGTGTATCAATTAAATAATTATATATCTATAATAACATAGACTCATAACTCTTGATATTTATATGGATCAAAAACATTAACACTAATTTTAATAGTAATAAGAAGCTAAATTTATATATTAGTGTAATTATATTAATATTTGATGTATTTAGTTAAAGGTGAATGTTTTCATTTTATGTATTTATTTAAAGGTAAATGTTTTCCTAAACTATATAAATAAAATCATAAATCTAAATGAATAAATTATAGTTTCTTTAGATCAATAATATATATGTTATCTTTTATAAATATTATATTTTCAAATTCAAGGAAAAACTATTATATTAATGGATGCTAGTTATAATCTATCAAGTAACATAATATAATATATCAAGTAAACAATTTAAAATTAAAAAATGAGTTGATAATATCCCAAAATTTTATGATGTTCCATAATTTGGATCTGAAAGTTGTTTCTCGGATTATCCTAAAATGTTATGGTTTATTATCCATATATGCCACTCATTTAGATTAAGTACATTATTCTCAATAATAATGAAGAAATATATCAATGTATAAGATATCTTTAGAAAAAAAAACTTTTTAAATTCTAGTTAAAACTACTATATTAATGGATGTTAGTTATCATGAGACTTAAAGTGTAATAACACCAAACATAATAATATAATATATAAAAAGATTTAAATTAACAAAAAATTGATGATGTGTCACAAATTTAGACTATGAGAAAATGATGCGGCAACTTTATATATATATTACATTGGTGAAATGGTTGAAATTAAAGTAGTGAATTAATATGACAAAAATATAGTAATATAGGGTCTTATTGACAAAAACAATAGTAATATAGGGTCGTTTTAATAAGCAATGCAATGCCTTCAAACCCACCGGTAACGGTTCGGTAGTGAAGAAACTCCGACGAATCAATGGCAGCGTTAAACCACCGCATACGTAGCTTCACGCGCCGCTACTCCTCCACCCAGAACACTCAAAGAAGCGGCGGAGCCACCAAGGTACCCACACTCTACGAAAGTCCAGAGATCGAATCGAATTCCACGACCCTCCAACTCCTCTCGTGGGGACGAGGCGCGTCGGGTCAGCTTGGTGGCAGAATCGAGGAGATTCGAATGTATCCTTCCGGTCGCTAAACTTCTCCTTCTTTCTGGCCCAAACGCCTAGAAGAATCTGTTGGGAAAATTATCGTTGTGTCCAACTTCAACCCGCTTTTCGAGGAGCATTCGATTCGTTGTGTCGCTCTCGGTGGTTTGCATCATGTGGCTTTAACCCATAAAGGAGATGTGTTCACTTGGTAATCTAGTTGAGTTTAACATTTATTCCAATCTGTTTATAAGTCACATGGGGTTCACACCCAAATGAACACAGTCTAATCATTTGAATTTCAAGAGAAATGGCCAAAGTGAAAAAAGAAATGTGCAGATTTTGGGAATTCTCCCCCAAGAAAAAGGATTAAATAGCAATCATAAAATTGTAAGATAGGAGACCCAAAATAATACAAATTACACGAGAATGAGAAAATAATGATACAATCTACTATTGAATAATACCCCTTTAGAAAAGGCTTTTAGATTAGAGGTTGAAATTGAGAGAATGAAAATTGAGATTCATCTTCTTGTGGCTTCTTCTTGAATCCTCTACTCCAAAACACTGAGACCTTTGGCGACACATCGATGCCACAGCATCTTTCATTGACTCTGGTCCACATACCAGAACTCCTATACTCGACCATCCTCTCAAGTTCTTCCCAAACTCCGACAATATCTCTGTGTTAGACAAAAATACCACAGAACCTTAAGAGATATTGTAACTCAACAAGATTGAATTTTGAATAAACCAATACCTTCGAATTTCGGCCTTTCTCCGATATGTATCTCATGTTCCTCAACTGGAGCAATTGGTATTAACTCGGTGAAGTTTCTTTCTTGTGGTCTTACTTCTTCTTTAGACATTCTTGGTGCCTCTCTGTTTTGTCGTCTCCACTGTAAAATAGTTGCAGCTAAACCACCAGTTGTTATAGCTATAAAGTAAGAGACAATGATAACCAAATCTGGAACCCACGAAGGAACATTTTCCTTAGCTGTCTTCATTGCTCCTGAAGCAGCTAATTTCATTGAATGTGAATGATTCTTGTGTTCAGAAGGTATAAAGAAATGTCCTAAACCGATAAGCAAGCCGATAAACGTGAGGGCGGTTATAAGGACTATTGTGGCAAGCCATCTAAAACTTTCAGGGCCAAGAATTGAGAATTTTGAATAGTGCTCGTCCGTTCCCAGGTGAATAGACTGAACTTGTGATTGAGCCAAGAAGTCTTGTAATGTTGTTGGTTCATATGATTGCTTTTTCTCTTGGGTGACAAAAACTTTAATCTTGAGACTTAAGTTGTGGATTGGGGTAAAGAGTATAGAGGATATTGGAATCAACATGTTTATGTCTTGGAGTGTCCTAACCGCAAACACGAGCTGCACTCTCTTTGGAGATTTCAATCGGTTTTCGCAAGCCAATTCCTGCAAAATGCTTAGAAATGGCGTAATCCCGATTCCTCCCGCCGCAAGAAACAGAGTATCATACCTGCCAAAACAATCAATACTTTCAGGTTTAAGCAATTTATCGAAATTGAGCTGATGCAAATAGTGTTTTTAGAAACCTGAGGAAACCTGCCGAGGCAGGTCCATAAGGACCTTCTACTCTTATGGTCACGTTGTTAATCTTCTTATTAGAAATTGCAGCTTCTTCTACTATGTTATAAACAGAATCTGTCCATCTTCCTTCACATTTCATCATAACAGACAATGTGTGTTTGTCTACACTTGAGCTCGATGTAATACTAAATGGATGCCATTGAAACTGCGAGATCAGCGGAATGTTGACGAATATAAAACTCGATGGAGCGTAGTTAAGCCCTGCAAAATACCAATAAAAATCACCAAAATAAAGCAAATTCTTTTTATTTGTAATCTTAAATACAGAAAGAAATGTACTTTCTTACTTGGGTCCTTAGGCAAGACAAGCTCAATGGCTTTACAAGAGAAGAGACGGGCGGAAAGAACGCAGCTTTCTGATCGTGATTGAACAATCCGAAGTATCTTGTCGAGTCCCAAGAGAAAGACTCCAGGGAGGATCCAGTAGAAGTGACGATCACCAGCATGAAACAAGAACGATACAAGAAATAGTATATACAAATGGTGTGTGTAGTAAAAAACTTCAAATTTCTTCCTTCGAATTTGAGGAAGTGATGTGATCCACATCAGTAATCCTGTTACAAGACTGATCACTCCTGCTACATATACCCGGCCCGTTCTCTGCCATTTCCAAATCTGTTTTTTTTTTTACCCCAAGAAAAAGTCATGAACATTAATTCAAGATTCTTATAAAGAATTGGATTTACTATGTTTTACCTCTTCTTCAATGTTATGAGTAATAGTCCATATGAATAAGGTGCTTCCTCCATGAACCAAAGCAAAGAATATCAAACCATTCCCAAGCCACACATGATATCTTACAGAAGCTGCAAACTGAATGTTGAGTAACCGGAACATCGAAAGACTTCTCAAGACAGGGAAAAGAAGCAGAGAGAGACAGGCTTCGGCTAATAGACCGAACCTTGTAGCAACTCTAAAGTACTTAAGCTGCCATCTGAAAACATATAATAAGTCAACAACTCTATATAGAAAAGGCTGTAGATTTCCAAAATTGGAGAGAGTTTACAGTTCAAGATTCATGGTTTTGACTGGCGTCAGCTTCTTGAAGTCGTTAGAGACGCGAGCGTAGAAGGTCCAAGCAAGAAAGAGTAGGAACAAAACAAGAGCAACGATCTCGAAACAAGACACAATTCCAATGAAGCTATTGATTATGGCTGGTCTTGAGACATTAAGATCTACACTCCTCCCTCCTCTACTGCTCATTATTATAACAATTAGACAAAAAACCAATGGGCAAAGATTTGATCTTTACTTGCTTTTAACTATTACGTAAACACTGAAATTATATTACCTTGTTGGACTATGATGTTGCGGCAGTAAACTCAAGTAAATGAGTCCAATTATAGAAAGAGCAATTGGAGGGAATGAGAATACGGCAAAGTTGAGACCTGATGAGTCATAATTGGAGAGATCAGAGATTTATAGAAATGAAATAAGAGAAGATTTGAGCTACTTACCGTAATAGCTGAAGAAAGTATGTTTGATGATATCTTCAGCTTGACGCCAAGATTGTATCCATAGACTGGTGGGTTTCATGATCCAGAGAGAAATCCAACCGATAAGTAAGAGATTCATGAGTAGTCGGAGCACAAGTAGTGTCAAAACTTTGCCCATTTTTCTATTCACTATTTTAGTTAGTTCCAATGTATGAGGGTGGTTTGGTTTTGTTCATGCTTCTTCCAATTTTTCTCTTTATATGGAAATAAAGAAAGAAGACCCAATAAAAGGGCCCCACCACCATTCACTTGAACACTTATTACACTTTTCACTCTCAAGAGGTGTAGATTATATAATGTAGCTGGTGTTGTGTCAGAGTAATGAAATTTAGAGTATAATAGATAGGAAAATAAAATAAAGAGTTAGAAGAACAATATGATCCTGTTAAAGCTGGGAATTAAGAACAATATGATTCTGTTAAAGTTGAATTCCCAGTTTTAGTTATTTGATAGGTAGTTTTAAGTTAGAGTGTAATTTTTATGATATTTTACAAGCATGTACGAAATGGTCTAATATCTATATGAAAGTTGGGTGATGGAAGATACGAATGAGAAATGCAATCTTGATTGGCTACTCGTTAAGAGAATTTACTATAATTTTCAATCTTCGATTTTTTGTTGATTTGGAAACATTTTAAAACCTTCTAAGTTAAATTTCACTTGTTGTACACACGTTTTTTTTGTTTGAATAAAATTTACATTTAATTAAAAAAAAAAAATTATGATGTTTTTCTTTGGTTTCCAAGGATATATCAATATTCCGCCGGTTTTTTTTATTTCGGAGAACGAGTTCTTGCCGGCTTGGTAATTTACCTTACCCCATCCTGTATTTTACTTTGTGTTTCACTTTGCTAATAAAATTTAGACGCAAAAGAAAAAGAAATATTGTATTTTGCACCAAAAAATAAGAAATGCAAATTGTATTTATGTTTAATGGATTACTCGTCTATAGACGGAAAGAGGAAAAAACTAAACAGTAAAACGCCAAAAGGAAAAAAAAAAGAGTGGAAAAGGTTATCATAAAACACAACAAGACAAAAGAATCCAGCAAGAAATTAGATTGTATATTTTAGTCAAATTATGTTAGTTTATGTATATAGTTTATATGATTAGATTGTAACTACGGGTAGTTAATGTATAAATTGGCCATTTTTCCCACGAGTCACACCCGTAATTTTGCTGCCCGTTCAATTATTTGATTAATTCTTTTTTGTCGGAAATTATATTGTGCTAGAAATTACGAACATGACGTTTAAAACTACATATATATATATATATATTTTTGACCAATCATATATATATATAGTCTGGAATACCTTATATTAGAAATTTAACTTAATGCTTAAATAATCTTTGTTCAATCCAATCACAGTGGACAAAATGCATTTTGGACAGATTGATTGTGCATGATTTATAGAGCATTTCGGAATGGGATCCACCAGTCTACGTCATAGTCGTCAGGAAGTCTAGCGATTTGCATGAATATTATGTTTGGATGACCATATTAATCGATTATCACTCAAAAACAGTTAATTAATAAAATAGCAGTAGTCAACTGTTCAGAGGGAGGGAAAATATCAAAAAAACCCATTGCTCCCTTATTTTGGACAGTACTTTTTTCTTGACATAATGTGACATCTCCTTTTGCAAAATATAAAAATGACAAGAAAAGTAAAAAATGCTGAAACTTTACTAGTAATGAAAAAGTATTCGGTTATTATATATTATCGTGAATTTTCCTACATGTATCCATAGTTGTTTAATTTAGAATATAAGTAAATACAACTTTTTGTGTTTCAATTTCGGTGATAAAAAGAAGATAAACTCTTGTTTGCTCCAAGTAGTTTTCTACCTTTTGTGTTTCAATTTCTCTCTCACCAATCAAATGGACGACGACGAAGATGAAAAATCTAACGTCGGAGGTGGAAGGGACGACATCAGAGACGTAAGAGACAACATATGAGGTGGAGGAGACGGCTGCAGAGCTGCCAGCTGCGGAGATTGATGTGTGGAGATGATGGTTGTTATCATGGAACTGGAGATTTGGAAAAATCTTCATTATCAAAACTGAACACGAAGAAATAGTCATCTATATTATGTTTGGTAGTCAAGTAAGACATTGTATAATATATATGACTATTTTAGTTTAGGTAATGGTATTACAAAATATAGTTATCTATTTGTAATACATAGACATATTACGAACTATGGAATACAATTATCGTTTTTATACCTTCTCGTCAACTCATACACAATTATGTGGTCACAAAGAAGTGAAAAATGTTCGTCTACATATGTTTCATAGACATTTGAGATATTTTTTTTAATATAGATGACTATTTTAGTTATGCATACTAAGATTACACAACATTGTGTAAATACAAATAATATAATTAGCTATGTTATAGTTGTGCAAGGATTTACTTTGAATAAATAACTATTCATTGCCATAGATGAGTTATGTATCACTATACATAGTTGATTATTTGTAACATAAGTAGCTATTTGAAATCAAACATCTTCTTCCTTTGTGTTGAGTGGTTCAGTTGGTTGTTTAAAATGCTGACAAAGAAAATGTGTTGTGGCTCGTTAATGATTGTAGAGACATGCGAAAAAAGTTTGTTCAAAGACAAAACTCTCGATAATTGTATATGATTAGGGTGAAAAATCATAAGTCGAAGGGCTAAACAAGGTGAGAGTAGTTATCTATCTTGATGTATTAAATTCTAGTTATCAATGTGAGAGTAGTCATCAAGTTTAGAGTAGTCATCTATCTTGATATATTGGTTATCTACTTGAGGTTGTAGTCGTCCACTTTATCTTTCAAATTAGTTGAACATCATTACTAGTGTACTTAACTATTTTGTGTAAGTAGATGAATTGTTTATGTTAGGTAATGGATAACTACTACATTGCTTGTAATTCATAGAATCTCGGAGTCCTTATATGATTTGGTGATGTAGTTATCTATTTGGTGGGAGTATATTTATAATCTACTTGAGGTTGTAGTAATTCACTGTATGTCCAATAAACTGATGACAATCCCACTATGATTCTAGCCGTATGCATATTCCAATCTTTAAAGATGTGGAATATCGCGTATTTGTAACTAAATAGATGATTATTTTTTTCCCTACAAACACCAAAAATATATGGCTATTTATGTAAATAAAATAGATGATTATGAAATGTGCATCTGTGTAAATTTATATGTAAATGAGAACAAAAAACAGTAGTCTATTTTAGAACATATGAATGTAAAATGTAATAGATGGTTATTTCCCTGCACACAAACACACGTCTTCACACAAACCCAAAAATCATCGAGTGCATCAATACATCTTCGCAGATTCTCTTCCAACCTTTACTAACACATCAACAAGTACGTCGCGTATTTGGTGGAACACATTATTTGGTTGCGGGTGTGTGGTTATTTGAAGATTTCCATTACTCTCCATCGAATCCTACGAAAAGTAGACACTCAGTTACTCAAACACATGTATATAAAATTTCAGAGATCAGAATTAAGAGAATCAGATAGTCAGCTACACATACCGTAATGAGATAGTCAGCTATTCGAACACAACTGACTATCTATTTTTGAAAAACAGATAGTCAGTTAATTCCCAACAACTATGTATACTTGTTTATCGAATGTTGCAATCGACGTTATAGTTTTGTACTTATACCCTAAACCCTAAAACAGATTTTACAAATATCCTCGCTAATTCGTTGCAATATTTGCGACGATTTAGCGACGAATTATGACAAATCGTGGCTAAATCGTCGCAAAATATGAAAGTCACAAAATCGATGCAAATTTGCGACGATTTAGCCACGATTTGTCCATAAACCCTAAACCCTAAACCCTAATTAACCTATTACAATCTCATTGTATTATGCATCTTTTATTAAAATTGATCGTGACTTTAGAGAGTTGTTAAAAAATAGAAATTCGGTCAATCACAGTAATATCCACAAACTGAATCGTTGTATTAATAATTTCATGATTTTGGATTTACGGTAAACATGTAAAGTTGTTTCTTGAATATTGCAATTCACGTTAAAGTTTTGTACCTATACCGTAAACCGTAAACCCTAAAACATATTTTACACATTTGCGACGATTTGGCCACGAATTATGACAAATCGTGGCTAAATCGTTGCAAAATATGAATGTTACAAAATCGATGCAAATTTGCGACGATTTAGCCACGATTCGTCATTAATTATGAATTTAATTTACCGCGTGTCGGTCAATTAACCTCCCGCGTGTGGATCGTCACAAAATCGTTGCAAAGTTTGCGACGAATTAGCCACGATCTGGTTGCCTCGATTTAACGACGAATCGTCCCTAAATCGTCGCTAATTAGCGACGATTTCGCCACGACTACTAATTCTATATAACCAAACGCTCAGATTTTCTTCATCCACTCTCACATTTCTCTCTTCTTCTTGCTTCCGAATTCCTTGCAAAAAAAGGTAATTTTTTGGTTTTTTATATGTTTTTAATTATACTTAGTATAGATAGGAATGGAATAATTTAGGTCGGTAGAAACGGAATCAAATTAGGAAAAATAGCAAACTGTCCGGATGTTTATAGATAGTAATTTTTTTCATTTGTATGCAGATGGCCCATCGTCGTTCACATTACGCTCAGTTTTTGAGAGAGATTGGTGATGCTTCGGGCACCGGATTGCCAGTGTCTTCTGAGGCTACGGAGACGGATTTCGTCCCGGCGACGCAAACACATAGTGCTCCGCCGCCACAACCACCTCAGATTCCGCAACCTGAAGGCCGTGTCCCCGCCCCATATGCACATATGACGGTCTTTGATTTGCTTGCACTGCCGGGCCGTCATAGGCTTAAGAGATTAGATCCGGATCTTACTGACGAATCGGCATGGTAATATATATATATATATATATATTTATTTTTTTTACATTTATTATTACATATTTATATTTATTTCTAACAATTCATAATTTTACAATTTTCTGTTTCAGGTTTGGAGTTGATTCCCAAGTTGGACGCACCGTTTCTGACATCATCAAGTCTTATTTTATCGAGCCTCATACTAATTTTACCCAGCTCCCGCTACACGTCAAGGAGACATGGTTCAAGATGTTTGCGGTACGTATGAAAAAATATTTTTTTCTTCCATAATTATTTTAATTATATTTAAATATATATTTAATTTAATTTTATAAAATATGTAATTATTTTTGTTTCTCATGCAGCAAAAATATCACTGGGATCTTTCGATTCATGACGAGGTCAAATCTTTGTTTCTCGAGAGGGTAAAGTTGCGTATCCAAGGCATCGTTGGTGATTGGAAGAAAGCATGGAAGATTTCTGGCGATTTAGCGAGGCCCCTGCACATGGATAAAGCCGTTTGGGACGGCTTGGTGCGGTATTGGCTGAATCCGAGGTCCATCACAACTGCTGAGAAGTGTTCGGCTTCCCGCAACGCCGTTGGTTCGGACGGGAAACTGAAGGCTTTGCCTCATACAGCTGGGCAAACACCTTTTGCGGGTGTTCGCCTACAGATGGTAATTAAATTTATTTAAATTAATTAATTTATTTATTTAATTTACTTCGTCAATAACATAGTTTTTTCCTTAGGCCTCCGAAGACGGAGGTGTACTCCCTCCGATGACCAAGGTTTTTGAGCGGACGCACCGAAAGAAGGATGGTTCCTTTGTTTCCGAGACGGCCGAGCACATCTTCAATGAGGTGACTTCCAAGGTCACCGAACGAGAGACACAGCTCTCTCAACAGCTATCTCCAGGTGGTTCGTCGGTCATGTCTGGAGGGTTGACCATACCCGATATTGACCGGATCTTCGAGCAGGTATATAGAATAGTTAGTATTATTTATTAATTTTTAGTTTTTGTTTTTTTAAAAATTTCTAATTGTAAATTTAAATATAGGTTGCCCCTAAGAGAAAGGGGAAGGTTGTCGGGATGGGATCTATTCGAGATGTCTCGGCTGCTTCTTCATATGCTCCGCGACGACGATCGCCAGAAGATGATCCAGTCGTGTTACGTGCCACGATTACGAGTCTTCAGGAGCGGGTTGAGACCGAGGCTACTCGGTCTACGGCATATCAGGCGAAGATTGCGAGTCTTCAGCAGCGGGTTGAAATGGATGCTACGCAGAATGACAAACTCTTCGACATCTTGGCAACAGGGAACCCGACAATGCAGGCCATGCTACGGGAAAAGCGAAGACTCCAAGCAGAGGCAGAGGCAGCGGCAGAGGCAGCGGCAGCGGCAGGCACATCCGGTTCGTCGAGACGTCCCGAAGACGATGTGAATCTCGACGATTACGATATAGTTATTTAGATTTAGGATTTCGAATTCTAAATTTTTTTTTTTTTGTAACAAATTATAAAATTTTTTTTTTTAATTAAATATTATTATTATAATTTTCATTTTATAATTTCGAATTTAATAAAATTTCAAAAATATTATTAAAAATCTATATTTATGAATCGTCGTCGTTAATTCGATGGAAAACAATAATCCTCGTTGATTCGTTGCTAAATAATCGTCATAAAATCGTGGCTAATTCACAACGATTTAGCAACGAATTAGTAGCGACGATTTTGCGACGATTATTTAGCAACGATATAGCAACGAATTATTAGCGACGATTTTGCGACGATTATTTAGCAACGATTTTATGACGATTAATTAGCAACGAATTAAGGACGACAATTGTTTGCCATCGAATTAACAATGAAATATTTCCCGTCGCATTTCCATCGTTTTTACGACGATTTACAATTCGTCGTAATTTCAATGTAATATTTACGACGATTTTACAACGAAAATTTCCCGACGATTTAGCGACGAATTTTTGTCCCTCGTTCTTTTGCGACGAATTTACGACGATTTGTGGTTTGCGACGATCACTTAACGACGATCTCTGATTCGTCGCAAATTCGATGCAAACCCTCTTTTGCAACGAATTTACAACGATATAGTTCGTTGCAAAAGGGGTGTTTTCTTGTAGTGGGAGTAGCATGGTCAAGATCATGACATGATTCATGACATGGTTACATATGCATTTCATGAAACCACAAGTACATTTGCACTTGATAATGAGGAACCCAATCTAGATGCAAAAAGATTTTATGATATGCTAGATGATGCAAATCAGTCAGTTTACGATGGATGTAGAGATGGGCACTCTAAATTTTCGTTGGCGGCTATGATGATGACTATTAAAACTGATAATAACTTAGTTGATGTTTGCATGGATGATTGGGCTGATATGATTAAAGAGTATTTGTCAGAGGACAATTTAGCTGCTGAAACGTACAATGAGATACATAAACTGATTTTTAGTCTTGGGTTGCCTTATGAGATATAGATGTCTATGTTGACAATTGCATGCTTTTTTGGAAAGATGATGATAAGTTGCAGGAATGACGATTTTGCCATAAGCCAATATATAAGCTGCAAGGTACTGGTTGGAGTAAGGTACCGTTCCAGCGGATGTGGTACCTTCCTATAACTGATAGGTTAAAAAGAATGTATCAGTCTGAGAGGACAGCTGCATCGATGAGATGGCATGCAGATCATTCGCAGACAAATGGGGGTGGGGGGGGGGGTTACTCATCCTTCAGATGCAAAAGCGTGGAACAACTTTAAGACGGTACACCCATACTTTGCTAGAGAGAAACAAAATGTGTATCTTGGTCTTTGCACATATGGATTTAGTTCATTTGATATGTTTGGTAGGAAATATTATTTATGGCCAGTAATCCTAACGCCTTACAACCTTCCTCCAGATATATGCATGCAAAGTGAATTTTTATTTTTGAGTATTTTAGTACCTGGCCCGAAGCATCCGAAGCGTTCCCTTGATGTGTTTTTATTCTTGAGTATTTTTAGTCTTGAGTATTTTAGTACCACTATGCTCAGTTTTTGAGTGATGTTGGTGGGACATTGGCCGGCGGACATCCTGTGTCTTCTTCAGCTATGGAGACGGATGTCGTCCCGCCGACGTAAACACAAAGTGCTCCACCGCCGCCACCACCACCTCAGGTTCTGCAAGGTGTAGGACGTGCGCCAGCCCCATATGCACATATGCCGGTGGAGATTTTGCTTGCATAACCGGGCCGGCATAGACTTAAGAGATTAGACCTGGAGCATACCGACGGAGCCGAATGGTAAATGTTTTTTTTAATTACATTCATTATTACATTTTTATATTTAATTAATATATTTTTTGAATTATTATTTCAGATTTGGTATTGAAAGCAAAGTCGGGCGCACCGTTTCTGACATCATCAAATCCTACTTTTCCGAGTCTCATACCAACTGGAAACAGCTCCAAACACACGTCAAGGCGACATGGTTAAAGATGTTTGCGGTACGTATACTTTGTTTTTTTTTCATTATTTTTCTTATATTTATATATAGTACTCTAATTTTATAAAATATTTAATTATTTTGTTTCTCATGCAGCAAAAATATGACTGGGATCTTGCGATTTATGACGAGGTGAATACATTTTTCCTCGAGAAAGTGAAGTTTCGCCTCAACAACATCGTTTCTGATTGGAATAAACTATGGAAGAAGAATGACAATGAAGCAAAGCCCCTTTACATGGATAAAACAGTATGGAACAGATTGGTGCGGCATTGGGCGGATCCGCAGTCGATGGTTATTACGGAGAAGTGTTCGGTTTCCCGCAACACCGTTGGTCCAGACGACAAACCCGTCGCTTTGCCTCATATAGCCGGTCAAACGCCTTTTGCGGATGTTCGTCTAAAAATGGTAATTAAATTTATTTAAATTATTTCGTTTATGTTATTTACTTGATTTAATTTGATCAATACCTTTGTTTTTTTTAAGGCCGCCGAAAACGGAGGTGTACTCCCTCCGATGACGAAGGTTTTTGAGCAGACGCACCAGAAGAAAAATGGAGCCTTCGTTTCAGGGAAGGCTGAGATGATCTTCAACGAGGTGACTTCCAAGGTCACCGAGCGAGAGACACTACTCTCTCAGCTATCACCTGGCGGTTCATCTGTCCAGTATGGAGGGATATTGACCGGATCTTCAAGTAGGTATATAAAATAATTTAGTACTTATTAATTTTTAGTATTTTTTAAAAATTCTAATTAACTGTAATTTTAAATGTAGATTGCTCCTAAGAAAAAGGGGAAGGTCATAAGGATGGGATCTATTCGAGATGTCCCAACCGCCTCGTCATTTCCTCCGCAACGACGATCGCCAGAAGATGATCTAATCGTCTTACGTGCCAAGATTACGAGTCTACAAGAGACTCAAACCGGATATCAGCAGAAGGTTGAGGATGAGCTTTCTGAGTATGACTTGATCTACGAGATCATAGCACTCGGGAACCCGGAAGTCGGAGCCCTTTTGAAGGAAAAACGACGACGACGAGAAGCGGAAGCCGCGGCAATGGCACAAGGAGCGAAAACTAGTCAGCCAACGGGGACAAGCGGTCATCCGAGAGATGAAGAGCAACAACGACAAGCTCCTGAAGACAATTTGGATTTCAAAGATTTCCAAATAGATCTAGATAATTAGGATTTTCGTATTTGTAACAAAATTTATTATATAATTATTTCTTAATAATTTTTTTATTTTCAAATTTTAATTTCGAAATTAATTAAATTATAAAAATAAATTTAATATATTAATTAATTAATAAAATTAAAAAGGTAAAAAATTAACAATCGTTGTAAAATCGTCGTTAATTTACGACGATTTTAAGACGATTGTTAATTTACGACGATTTTACGACAATTGTTAATCATCTTTAATTGGTCATAGTTTAGTCGTAAATTGCCTTCGAATTTATATCGTTCTTACGATGTGTTTTTATTCGTCATAACTTCGAAGTAATATTTACGACGATTGTACGACAATTTTTTGCCCTTCGTAATATTGCCGACGCTTTCCGATTTACATCAATCGATTTACGACGATTCACGTTTCGTCGTAAAATCGATTGTACACCAATTTTACAATGATTTTACAACGATGTGTGATGTCGTAAAAATAATGTTTTCTTGTAGTGTTTAGTTTAGTTTGTGTCTAGTGTTACAATCTTTAGTTCTTGTGGAATTGATCCTTAAATATTACTTCGGTATAATCATGCACTTGTAGTTTGGTTAATAGTTTATAAATTATAAAACTTAATCGCCTATTAGAAATACTGTATTATCTCTCTCGTCTTTGTTTTCAATATCATTACCAACTTAATATTCATCATATTTATAAATTTATGCCTTTATCGGGAAAGGATAAGGGATAAGTTTATCCCTCTTTATCGAAGATTGCTTGAAAATACTAGGTTTAGGATCTTAGACGTGTAGTATAAAAAGACTCGAGAGTTGAGGTGTAGTATAAACGAATTGACGGGCATGAGTTTTTAAATTAGTAGCTTAGTCCACTTTGATAAATAAGTCTCCGTGAAAAGCATGAATGATGTTGAAAATATCTTTGAAGAGTTTACAGGATACGGGTTGAAGTGCTAGTCGCGATCTTGGAGCCGATTTGAGGAAAGTTGGTCCCTCAGCTGCGTAGTGGAGTGATGGTCCATCCGTCCATTAATCTCACCCTTCGGTACTGAATTAAGTAATTAACCTATAGATACCAGTCAAAATAATATGATTAAACCCCAATATAATTAATTAAGAACAAGAAAAAAAAACAAAGAGTTCAAGATCGTATCTTTTAACTGTATCTAGTTAAAAATTTAAATTAATATAGTGGGTAGTAATAAGCCAGGGCACGGGGCGGGTACCCGCTTTTTTTGGCCGACTTACTACTTGACCCGTCCCATACGGGTAGTGAAAATATTGGCCCGTACTTGGACCCGTAAAAACGGGTACCCGCTGATTCAAGGTACCCACCCAAATTTTTGATACTTGCGGGTACCTTGACCCGTACCCGTACTTGCAAGTACGGGTACCCGTTCAACAAGTAATTACATTACCTGCCTTGCTTTTTCCATTACTTGTCTTGTTTTCAAAATTTTAAAATAAGCAAAAATGTCCAAGTCTTAAACCTGAATAAATAGTACAATCTTAAACCTGGCTTACATAATAACACACGACAGACATGGCCAAAATATTAAACCAGACTTACATAATATTACACATGACAGAGCCAAAATATTACACTCGACAAAGACAAACATAATGAATCTTCAAAGTAGAATTGTAAACACACATCACTACATCAAAACCTGCAAAGTGCAAACAAAACAACTTGTTTATTAGCACTGAATGAATAATTCAAAGTTAAAACCTTACCATATTCTTCCAAAGTTAAGTGTTCAAACTAGAACTGTAAACACTAGACACACATCGGAACCAGAACCTGCACAGAATAATTGAAAGTTAAAACCCTACCATTCATTCTTCTTCCTCCAAAGTTAAGCTTACTCATTTCACCAATTTTCCATATTCAATTGAATTTGCAAACTCTGTCAAAAGAAGAAAATTAGTAATCAATAGTGATGGATAAGAAAACAAGTATTGATAAAAGAAAACATACCTTGTGAATGGGCTTTGGGAATCGTGTGAGAGACTGAGGAAGTGAGACGATGGAGGTTGGAGACTGCTTTAGGCTTTTAGTGTTTCAAAAGTGGTGGGCCAAATGGACTTAAGGTTTAGGAGAGAAAAATTTAAGTTTATAAATGGCCCATAAAAAAATAAAAATGACACATAACTGACATAAGTTCATAACGGGTACAAGTAGCAAACCGGGTAACGGGGATGATAAATCATGGTTTTTACCCTGTTTGAGCCATGATATAAGTCCTTTTTATAGAGTCTTTCTAGTGTTTTGTAGTCTTTTAGAGTCTTTTACAGGTCTTATCACGAATTGGAGCATTATTGGATTTATTGGAGTTCTTTGGAGCACTCTGGAGCGGAAGTGAAATCTGATGACTAAGTGCCCGATCTGAACGACAAGCATCGATCGATACCCTCTGGTATCGATCGACACCCATCGGAGAAATCATGGGCCGCGACTTTTTATGAAGTTTTGGAGAATTGCAAAAGTGCCCAGAAGACTCTGATAATTACAAGAAGACCCCAAGTCGTGATTTAGATCACCTAGAACTTAGATCTTAGGATAATTGATTAGGCACGACAGTGCAATTAATTACCTGATAGAACTAGGATGAGCAAATTGATTATTCGCAAAGAAATTTGGTTTAATTGATTTGTGAACATATCAAACTTGAAATTAAGGCTGATTTATTCTTAGGGATTTGCAAAGAAATTTGGGATTCTGAAGTTTAGATTTAGATAGTTTTCGCAACGACAGTTGGTTAACTTTGCATTAGTGATTTGAGTTCTAGAACCGTGCTTAATCTGAACCCTGATTAGTTAGTTTATTTGCATTAATTGATTTCCTGAGAAATATCCCTGAACCTATCTTTTCCCAATTGAATTACAATCTAGTTTACTGCTTCCTGTTTTCTGTTTTAAACTGAATTTCTTAGCTTAGCCTGATACTATAATTCATTGAGTGATTTTTGTGGATCTTTGTGTTCGACCCCTAGCTAGACTACAACTACTGCTTTAGTACTGTTAGGGTATTAAATTGAGCATATCAATTTTGGCGCCGTTGCCGGGGATCCAATTTCACCATTCGATTGTAGCTGTCGAGTTTTGACTAAGCCCGCCAGTATCGATCGATACTACCTAGTATCGGTCGATACCGAGGCGATTTTTCTTGTTGATATCGATCGATACCATCAGTATCGGTCGATACTCATCGTGACTTTGGTTACTAACGTTCTTGATCTTAGTGTTTCAGGTGCATGCCTGTTCGTGGAACCAGAAGAAACAAGAGCACTCAGCTGGTTAATCTTTCGTTAGAGGAACTAGCACGTTTAGAACGCACAAACAGAAAGACAAAGCAGACATCAAGGATGAACAACCCTGTGGTTTTAAGATTTGATGAAGCTGGTGTCTTGAGAGACCAACAGGGTCGTGTGTGCAATGAAGAAGGGCAGCGACTTGATGAGGTTGGAAACATCATTGTCCCTGCTCCTGTTGCTGAGATTGTCGCGCCAGCTGGGCGCGCCAACGCTGAGAATGCTGCAGGTGATCGAGCTAGAACACTTGGCGAGCATAACAGGCCTGATCAGTTCTTTGCCAATCGAGCTACGATTCGCATACCGACTTTTCAGAGGAATGACTTCGAGCTGAAACCAGCATACTACGCTCTCGTAAGTCAGAACCCGTTCCATGGTCTACCTCATGAGCATCCCATGGATCACATCGAAAGGTTCGAGGACTTGGTCACTAGCATGAAGTACAATGGAGTTCCCAATGAGTTCCTTTTCTGTAAGCTCTTCCCGTACTCCCTTGGTGGGGATGCTGCTTATTGGCTGAAGCAGTTAGCTCCTGATTCACTTACTACATGGGATGAGACGAAGAACGCATTTCTGGTTAATTTCTATGATGATGCAAGATCCGAGGAGCTCAGGAACAAGATCTCCCAGTTTGCTCAAGGTCCAACAGAAGCATACAAAGCTTCATGGGTTCGTTTCAAGTCCTACCAAAGAGACTGTCCGCACCATGGGTTCACTCAGGTGCAGCTGCTGGGCACTTTCTACAGAGGGGTTGATTGGAGATACTGATATGATTCCGGACACGGAGGTTCAAGACGAAGCACTACATGTACCGGAAGGAGCAATCACCCGCGCAAAGGCAAGGAAATTGGCGGAAGCAGTTCGGAGCTTACTTGGAGAAATTCGGATCGAGGAGGATCAGCTTACGCATCCCGTCGTCACCACTCTATCTTCGAGTTCTTCTTGAGGTGCGATCGTTGAGTAAGTTGTGTTGTACTCTTTTTCCTGTTACGGTTTTGTCCCAATGGGTTTTCCGTAAGAGGTTTTAACGAGGCAACCGGCTTACTCCGCTAACGGTCATTCCGATAGAAAACTCCGCGAGGAAATTTTCCGAGGGATTTATTTCCGAGGGATTCGTTTCCGAGGGATCCTTCCCGAGGGACTTTTCCGAGGGATTCTTTCCGAGGGAATTTCTGAGGGGAATTTTCGGTGGAAATTCCTAAAGACATTCAAACCTTTATTTAATTTCAATCTTGGTCAAAGCCCTTGTAATTTGTTCTCCTCATTTTCGAGAAGTACTTAATTGCTTTGACCTTCTCTTTTTCCTTCCCTTTATTTTCTATATAAACTCTCTCTTGTATTCTCATTTCAACAACAATTATCAATCAACTTTTCAAGTTTCTTTCTAGTTCTTTCTCGATTTCTTAGAAGGTTATTCTTAGAAATTCTTTTCGATTTATCAAAGAGTTCTCATCCCTCTTTGACGTAGTCATTCACTTGTTCGATCTTGTCCGATTCTTCTTGTGATAAGGGGATTAGAGAGTTTCGAGTTCACACTCACGCTCTAACATCCTTATCCACGGATCCTCAAGTTTCGGATTCCACCGCCTC
>PKML01056674.1:145809-162145 GCA_002933935.1 Eutrema yunnanense | reverse complement strand
TATATATATATATATATATATATACGTTTGAAGACTATTGATGACTTGGTTTATTAGGATTTAATTACTCAGTTTTTAGTCACACAATTTATATATTTAGGATGAGAAAATCGCATAAAAAAACTTTCAAGGTGGCACGTACTGACATTTTAAATATTAGAAATATTTCGCTAGTACTTTAAACCTTCAACCTAGAAATTTTAACAGAAAAACCTTTGAAGTGGATCCCGAGTATGCACCGTCAAAATTTTTACGGAATAGTAAACACCGTTATTAAAACCGTTAAAAATGATTTTTAATTAAAATTTGATTTTAATTACCATTACAATTAAAAAATGAGAGATTTACACTCTATAACACATTTTCAAACTGTATTAACAGATTTAACACATTTTGACACTCTAGCACTTCCACCACTTATTTGGTGGTGAAAACACAAGTCTACCCCTCTGATTGCTCAAAATTTACAAACTGATTAACACTGTTTTCCTCTATTAATTTGAGTTTGCCCAAACCAAAAATCATTCAACCAACTAAACTGAGACTATTACTCAACCACACTATATTCAACATCCCTAACGTGACTTCTCTCTCTCTTCATCTCTTCCTCGCTTCCTCCATCAATGGCGACCCCAAACTTTCTCACATAACTGCTCTCTCTTCTTTCTGTTCTGGGTTTCTTCTACTACTTCTTCAAAATTCTCAGATATGAATCTTTAGTTTCTCTCTAGCTATCCTCAAAACATTCGCTCTCTCATTCTCTTTCTCTTTCTCTATCTCTTCTTAGTTTCTAATTTTCTCTCTCCTCAAAATCTTCTCTTAGAATCTTTTCTTCTTTTCTTCTTCTCTTCGAATCTTCTCTTCTTCTTAGTTTCTCCAATCAAGGCTAGTCTCTCTTTTCCTCTCTCTCACTCTCCCCATCAAGTTTCTACTGTGTTTTTTTTTTTAATTTTGAATCGATTTTAGATTTTTGAGTATTGGTACAAGCTTCATGTTGGATTTGCCGAGATTCGACCAAGACAATGGTAGACAAAAGTTACCTTCAAAGTGTTCGACAAAATACGTGAAAGAGATATGTATGTCCATTTAGCATCGAACATATGTTCCACTTTCGAAAGCGGAACGTAATTGGGGTTCCGGTGAGCCTCCTTCGAGGTGGACATACAAAGATGGACAAAGAGGTGGTGGATGTTCAAAGATGGACAGAGGGGTTTGGACATTTTTATGTGGATAATAGAAATTTGTTGTTGTGGTATTTCTTGTATCAACTAGTGATCGATTGTTCTTGTACACTTTCATGAATTATATGCAGACCGTCCATTCTCATCTGAACATTTATTATTCGACATGTGAACAAAAATAAGATGTTATTGAAAGTCATGTACGATTAAATTCTTCTATTACCGCAATTTTGGACATGTCTACATGAATAAATTATCATGGACACAATATGAAAAACAATTATTTGTGTATATGTATAAAAAAACAAATTTATCATGGGCAAGACATGTGTGTCCATTTAGTATTTAACATTAGCATCAAACAAATGTTTAATATAAGATGGATGAATTTGTTAATTTAAACAAAATAAGATATTACAAACGGTTATGCATGATAAAATACCTTTATTACCGCATTTTTGGCTGTATGGACATGTTTGTATGGACACATTATTATGGACAAGATGCATATGATCATTGTGTTTTAAGATTATTAAATTTTTCCTTCTATTTATCAACACTAAAACATGTCCACGATAGGGTGACACACCAAAAAATATCCACAAAATATTTGTCCACCTAAGACTGTTTATAACACTATGAAAAAGAAGGAAAACAATCCATTATCCACAAAAAGTGTCCACACCCATCTATCCATCTATGAACATACACTATCCATCTGTTCATCTCTGAACATCCACCTAGAAGTAGGCTCATCGGAAACCCAGTTACGTTTAAACTTGTCGCTTTCAGAAAGTGGAACATGTGTTCCTTGCGTGTGTATGGACACATTATTATGGACAAGATGCATACGATCGTTGTGTTTTAAGATTATTGAAATTTTCTTTCTATTTATCAACACTAAAACATGTCCATGATATGGTGACACACCGAAAACTATCCACAAAATATTTGTCCACCTAAGACTGTTTATAGCACTATGGAAAAGAAGGGAAACCATCCATTATCCTCAAAAAGGTGTCCACACCCATCTATCCATCTATGAACATCCACTATCCATTTGTCTATCTCTGAACATCCACCTAGAAGGAGGCTCATCGGAAACCCATTTACGTTTAAGCTTGCCGCTTTCAGAAAGTGGAACATGTGTTCCTTGCGTGTGTATGGACACATTATTATGGACAACATGCATATGATCGTTGTGTTTTAAGATTATTGAATTTTTCCTTCTATTTATCAACACCAAAACATGTCCATGATATGGTGACACCGAAAACTATCCACAAAATATTTGTCCACCTAAGACTGTTTATAACACTATGGAAAAGAAGGAAAACGATCCATTATCCACAAAAAGTGTCTACGTCCATCTATCCATCTCTGAACATCCACTATCCATCTGTCCATCTCTGAACACCCACCTAGAAGGAGGCTCATCGGAAACACGATTACGTTTAATCTTGCCGCTTTCGAAAGTTGAACATGTGTTCCTTGCTAAATGGACACACATGTCTCTTTCCGGCATTTCGTCGAACACTTTGAATGAGTCTTTTGTCTACCATTACCTTGATCATATCTGCGCAAATACAACATGAAGCTTGTACTAATACTCATTTCGAATCTTTTCAAAAACATAAAATTGATTCAAAATTAAAGAACATATTAGAAACTTGAAGGAGAGAGAGAGAGAGAGAGAGAGAGAGAGAGAGAGAGAGAGAGAGAGAGAGAGAGAGTAAATTTGTTCATTTATATCTGACAATAGCATAAGCAGTAATGTATTCAATTGTATGTATTTGACAACACAAAAATAATGAATAGAACAGATGGATGCAAGTTTCAGAGAACATATAAAGCTATAATCCAAAAAATCTGAACTTTGAAAGGAAAATTGTTTATTCTATTTATCTAGCTACGCCTAAATCAAATCACACAAACCTTAATGTGAAAAATGTTCTACATTCGCAAAGAACATAGGCATGCAAAAAGAGAAAAGCTTTGAAGTATCAAATCAGATAAACCCTAAAATCGAAACTATATAAAACTACAACCACACAAAAATGTTGTTTAGATTCACGACAGCTCAAGGAAAGATATGAGGGTAAGGAAAAAGAAGATAGAAATCAAAGTAAGAAAGACATGCCTTCGATTTGAGCTAAATGTCGACAGAGATGGGCGAAATTAGGGCCGGCGACAGGGTCAATGGTTGCGGCTACCTTCAACGGCGGCGGCGACGAGTTTAATTGGTGGCTGGGGGCGATTCCTGGGTCTGTGAGAGTAATGGTCGAGATGGTTCTGTCTTAGGGTTTTTCGAGAAAGAGGGAAAATGAAGCCTGAGAGAAAAAAGTGAAATGAAAAGTGAAATTTTGGCTAAGTGTTTGGCGGAAAAAGTGATTTTAGCTTTCCACTTAGTGAAATTTTGTCTTAGCGTTTATCAAATGCTATTATATAATAACCAAAATTACAAACTCATCATCAATACCAGTTTAGCAAATTGTGCTAGAACATTCTGTTATCAATGTTGACTTTTTTTGTAGTGGTTTTAAGATTATTAAAATTTTTCTTCTATTTATCAATACCAAAACATGTCCACGATATAGTGACACACCGAAAACTATTCACAAAACATTGTCCACCTAAGACTGTTTGTAACACTATGGAAAAGAAGGGAAATAATCCATATCCACAAAAATGTGTCCACACCCATCTATCCATCTATGAACATCCACTATCCATCTGTCCATCTCTGAACATCCACCTAGAAGGAGGCTCATCAAAAACCCAGTTACGTGTATGCTTGCCGCTTTCGGAAAGTGGAACATGTGTTCCTTGCGTGTGTATACACACATTATTATGGACAAGATGCATATGATCGTTGGGTTTTTAGATTATTAAAATTTTCCTTCTATTTATCAACACGAAAACATGTCCACGATATGGTGACACACCGAAAACTATCCATAAAATATTTGTCCACCTAAGACTGTTTATAACACTATGGAAAAGAAAGAAAACAATCTATTATCCACAAAAAGTGTCCACACCCATCTATCCATCTCTGAACATCCACTATCCATATGTCCATCTCTGAACATCCACCTAGAAAGAGGCTCATCGGAAACCCAGTTACGTTTAAGATTGCTGCTTTCGAAAAGTGGAACATGTGTTCCTTGCTAAATGGACACACATGTCTCTTTCACACATTTCGTCGAACACTTTGAATGTGTCTTTTGTCTACCATTTCCTTGATCAGATATGCGCAAATCCAACATGAAGCTTGTACCAATACACATTTCGAATCTTTTCAAAAACATAAAATCGATTCAAAATTAAAGAACACATTAGAAACTTGATGGAGAGAGTGAGAGAAAAAACAGAGCGAGAGAGAGAGAGAGAGAGAGAGAGAGAGAGAGAGAGATAAAGATGAAGATGCTCACCTCCCCCGCCTCTCACCGCCTCAAAATCCTGCAACACCGTCGCCATCCCCTGTCGAGCTTCTCTGCCCGTCAACACTCCAGAAGGAAATATCCCCGACTCACCTCCTAGAATCTAAGCTCGCTTCCATCATCTCTTGTTTTTTTGTTTTTTTTTTTCTGTGTGGTGGTGTTGTTCAAGGGAGATGATGAGAGTGAGTCGATTTTATTTTTCTATGTGGGTGGTGTTGTTAATGTCGGCAAGAGATAGATACATAGGAAGGAGAGAAGGGGATTTTCGGTTTACTGAAGGTGATTTTCGGTTTACTTTGTTATGAAACAATTTAACAGAAGGGCAATTTTGTTTTTTCACCCACCACAATGTGTGAAATGTGATAGAATGTCAAAATATGCTAAATCTGTAAATACTAATTCCAAATGTGCTATAGAGTGTAAGTCTCTCTTCAAAAATCCAAAATTTTTAAAAAGTGAAAACAAAATGAAAACAAAAAATACAAAAAATGTTTTCTCGTCCTAGCTTTCAGAGACGGGATGTGATTTTCGGGGAGATGGATTTCAAATCCTTATGAGAAAGATCTTCAATTTCTCTGTAAGAGGAACAAAATCCCAGCCAATATGACCGACAAATTGGTCCGACGAATTGATTCTTTTGGAGCCACACTTGCTATAACGACGTCATACCAGAATGCACTTTGATTGTCTCTGATAACCCCGACCCCAAGTGTCGATTGTTGATCCATAGATTCTGAATTGAAGACTTCGCAAGCGACGGAGGTAACGGCCTGGTGATGTTGTTGTAAGAGAGGCGGAGATTCTGGAGAGAATCGGGCACAATTTTGTTGTTGGTTCTTCTTTTTAATGGAGACATAATAATTTGTTGAGAAATCGTCGATGGAGTAGTAGATTTGGTAAAGGAGAAAGGAGGAGAAGGAGGATATGCCATATCTATTGAACCGCTGTTTGGAATGACTTGAAACAAGCCCCCCAAAAAAGCCAACTCGATTATCTATAACTTTTATCGAAACTTCCGAAGCTAAATCCAAATGGAAAACCTTCATCGGAGTCGATCTTTAAATCGCTTTGGATTGATCCTTGCCATTTTCTTTGTTTTGGTCCAACTGCATCTTAACACCTCCAATTTTTAAGGTAATACTCTCAAAACCTATAAAAGAAAAATGCAAATGCAAATGCACCTATTTATGCCTAAATGCAAAGTAAATGCATCAATACCAAAATAAACAAGGCTCTAAGACATGGTAAACCCACAAGATATCAACTCTCCCGGACTAGTTCTTTGCTTGTCCTCGAGCAAATAAGAAAGAACAAATCAAAGAAGAGGTTTGAGAGCGGGAACTAAAATCCACAAATTTCAACAAAAAACTTCAATCCAAATCCCTTAAGAGTAGTTAAGTGATGCACAAACAATCCTTACTTCAAAAGAGTTAGTCATACCCGTCGCTACACGAATTGGGCCTAAAGCTTAGCATCCACAAGCATTCCTATCGTCCAACTCTTTAACATTCATTTAAACACAAAAGGTGAATCATGCAATGTAAAAATCAAGAGATCTCATTTGGCAAGGAAGGAAATGTTTTGAAAATGATTTCAAGAGGAGGTTCATTTATACACAAGGGTTCTCTCAAGGAAAAAGAATGAAATTTTATGAAAGTACTAAGAGTAAAAAAAAATGGGGCATACAAAGATTCGACTTTCATCTACCCATCCTCTTTGAATTCGATTCCTATAACTAAACCCAAACAAGCTCCAACCTATTCAACCATGAACCCAAAACCAAAGGCGTTTTAGCCTCATAACCAACTCCTTCATCTTCCTTTTCCTCTTTTCCATAGGGAATTATTTTTTCCTTTGATCATACATAGGTGTTTGGTTCCTATTTCTCTTCTTTTCAACAAGCTCTTTTCATTCTTTCATTATTAGCCTCTTTCTCACCTTTTGGATGCTTAGACCTTTTGGTCATTCTTTAACATTGATAGACTTTAACCATTAAGTACTTAGAGCTATCATTTCTTACACCAAACAAACCCAAATTTTTGTTTTCCCTATCACTTATTTCTTTCCCTTTTCCTTTATCCTCTTTTCCACCTTTTTCTTTCCTTTGATTCGAACCCAAATTTCTTTTCCATTAACAACATTCCCCAAGAACCAATCCTAACTAGCCATAATCCTAACTCTAGCTCAATAAAGTATGCTAGCTCTACATGAAAAATCCTCTCCTTGTCGTTTTCCAAACTCAACATGTTTTGCTAAGTTTCATTCAAAAATAGGCCTCACAAAGCACTCAAAAGGAACCTAGGCTTGAAAGAAATGATTAGTTGGGGTGTGGTGAACCGTTCCGAATATGGGAATTGGCTATTTGGGTTAACAAGAGGGTGGTGAAAAGAAAAAGATAGCCTAAATATGTATATTCTATCCATGAGCTTAACTTTTCATTGTACAAAGCATGATAATTCAAGTCAAGTTAACAGTTCAATAATTAGAGTTTAGATCAAATCAAAGCATGCTTCAACCAAGATAAAGGCATTCAAGCCATGAGATCAAAGTAGGGTTCATCCTTAACTTCGTGGTCGTTCAAATGCATCAAAGAACTCCTAACAAGGGCATTAAATAAAACTCTTAAGTTGAAATTTATCGTGGAAATATACACATTGCTCCCTATGCATATGAATACAAACCTACATGCTTCTAGACTCGATCCTAAAGAGAAGAATGAAAAAATGAAAGCTAAATGATTTCTTTTTATTTTATTTTTCAAAAAATTTCAAATTATTTGATTTTTCTTTTTTGATGCATAAGGTTATGCACAATGCAAGACTCAAGACAAAGAAAACAATGTCAAATAACGAGAACCTCTCCCCCGGACTTATATCATACCGTCTCGGTAAGAAAGAAGCTAAAGAGAGAGAGTAAAACAAGCACAAACAAAAATGGTATGTACAATGGAAGAAAGTGGTACCTCGGAGATATGGAAATGAGGAGCTTCGTCATCCTCCTTATTGATGCTTGTTTTGCGTCTCTAACTTGACAAAGGATAGACTTGGGAGAGTTTCCAAGAGCGCGTTTCACGTCACTAACTTGACGGTTGTTTCCTTTTATTCGTTCGCTCCTTGAAAGTTTCCTTTACTTCTAGTTGCGCACCTAAGAGGTCAAGATCACAAGAAAAGGAAAAGATTAGCAACAAATGAGAAAATAAAAAGGCTATAGTCTCGATTTGAATCCTAATTCTAATGGCAATCATTTAATTCCCCAGCAACGGCACCAAAAAACTTGATACGCCTTTATTTTACCTGCACTATGAAGTGAAGATCCAACCAAGGCGGTGAAACTTCAAAATTTATAAACCTCGAATAAAACCACAAGTGAATGATCACCCCAATAGTATTTGAGAGTCGATCCCAAGGAAACTAAATATTTCAACAATAAAGATGCGAGACACAAACTAATCTAGAGAAATTGTTTTGTTTTTTTTGTATTTTATAATCTAAGAAAATATAAGAGAGTAAAATCCAAGAAGAAAAACAAGATAAAAACACTGGACCATGAGTTTATCTATCATAAGAATGGGCTAACAATCGAAGAATGATGCCTAAGATTGAATGAAGCCCATCCTAGAACGTAGAATTCACAACTATGACTAGTCCATTTCCATGGCACTAATCACTTCACTAATTACCTAATCAACATAAACTTTCGTTCGTAATTAGATAATCAATAAGCATTAAGAAACAATTCCGTTTAGCTCAACAAACACCCTAATCATCAACTCCCCGTTGGCTAGGTATGTAAAGCTCATAAAATATTTGGTTCAAGCATTTTCACAAACACCTTACGGGCATGAAATACCTAAATTCTAGATGTTGATCAGCAAAGTCAAAACTAGCATTAAGAACAACCTAAATGAAGGATCTAACAAGATGCAACCTAAATCATCATCATTTAACAATCAAATCATCATGATAATCTAGCCTAAACCATGATCCAACTAATAATTAGTTTTAAACATAAAGAAAGATAAAAAAAAAAAGACATAAACATAAAGATAAGAGAAAGAGGTGAAGAATCATTCATTAGAGTGGCATGAGAACATGAAGATCATCCAAAAACATCAAGAGAAGAGTTTGGATAAAAACTCAACTCTAGAGAAAAAAAACTAGCTTAAAAATTAGGTCTCGAGGGTTTAAATAGTAAATAGAGACGAATCAGGTTAACCCGAGATAAAATGGGTCGAACCGGTGGATCTTCGTGTCTCGGATGGTCTGTAGCTGTATGCTCAAACCGCTATGGCATCCCGCTATATCTCATGACAGACATTTGCTCACTAAATTTGCCATATCTATTGAATCGCTGCTCGGAATGACTTGAAACAAGCGCCAAAATAAAGGTAACTCGATTATCTATGAATTTCATCAAAACTTCCGAAACTAAATCCAAATGAAAGCCTTCATATGAGTCGATCTTTAAAGCACTTTGGATTAATCTTTGCCATTTTCCTTGTTTTGGTCAAATTGCATCTTTTTTTTTTTTTNTTTTTTTTTTTTTTGATCAACACCTTCATTTAAATAAAGATTGATATTACACATCTAAGATAGAGGCAACGTATTCGTGGAGAGATCGCTTTGCCAGAGCATCTGCCGAAACATTGGCAAGACGCGGGATAAAAATGAAAGAAATAAACAGAAACTGAGAGGCAAGGGAGTTGATGTCGAAAAGAAGTCCGTGGAGCTCCTTTATCTGTTCCCGAGAGTTTATAGCTCGGACGAGGTCCTGAGCGTCAGATTTTAAACATAGCTTGGTGTATCCCTTCTCCAAGGCATGATTTAGCGCGGCACAGATCGCCAACGCTTCTACCATTAGGGGAGATAACACAAAAGCTTCAGCAGACTGGTTTCTACACAGTTCACCCCTAGTATTGTCGTACAAAATCCAGCCAGAACCTGTCAATTTCGTGTCTTCAAACCAAGCTGCATCAGACTTGCAGGTGATCACATCTGGTGGAGGTAAAGTCCGTACTGTGTCTTTTTGACATAGTGGCTTGTGTTGTTCAGTAAATTGAGCGAGTTGCCATTCTCGAGCTTCAGAGATTGCTTTGTTCACTGTTTCCTCAGGTGTGAAAGTTCTGTTTTCAAACAGTAGGAAGTTTCTTGCCGACCAAATCGCCCAACATAACCATGGAAACAGAGGACCTGATCCTAGACCAGATGGAGGGAGGCATAACTGCTGGGGAGAAGACAAGAGGCATGTCCGAATGTCAGGGATTGTTGTTGAATCAATTTCGGTATTGAATGGGGCAAGACGCCATACGTGTTGGGCAAAAGGATAGTGGAGAAACATATGTTCAGTTGTTTCTAGATCCCCACAGTGCACGCAACCTGCATTATCCAAAAAGCCTCTATTGAGGAGGTTCTCACCCACTGGAAGCGCCTTTTGCAAGGCTTTCCACATAAAGACTCTTAGTTTTTTAGAGAATTTCCCCGACCAGATATTAGAGGTCCAATTAAATGGCTGTTGGTTGTGATCTGCTGGTTGAGGGATCTCAGCTTTTGCAGTATGGTAACCTGATTTGGCGGAATAAACTCCCGATTTGGTTGGTAACCAGACATAAGCATCCGCAGAGTTCGATTTACTTGGTCTGAGGTAGAGGATTTGAGTTGCAAGGTTAGGAAATAACTCTTCAACGTTTCCTCTGTTCCATGATCGAGAGTCTTCCGAAAGAAGATCCGGAACTTTCAAATTTTGTGTTTCGAGAGTCGGAAGACCTATCGGTCTTTGGGGCTGGACTAAAGATAACCAAGGGTCAGTCCAAATCGCTGTATCTCGTCCATTTCCGATCACTTTCCCGAGTTGTTTGGTGAGTAAATCTATCCCAATTTAGACGCTTCTCCACCCATGAGAGGCAGATGAACTTAGAGAAGTTTCTAGAAACTGTTTATCTTTACAATACTTCCCCATTAAAACCTTTGCCAAAAGTCCCGTGGGGTTAGAGAGGATTCTCCAACTTAGTTTCGCAAGAAGAGCGTCATTGAAGCTTTGGATATCACAAAAGCCAAGGCCTCCATTCCTCTTAGAGTTCGTGAGTTTCTCCCAAAATCTAGTTAACTTGGGTTGAATCCTTTTACACAAGCTTGTGGGGAGTTTAAATCACAACATAGAGTAGGTGGGGATTGCTGAGAGTACTGACTTGATCATTGTTAACTTTCCCGCTATCGATAGAAAATTCGATGACCAGCTAATCGCCTTATGTCAGATTCGATCAACTATTTGCGTGAAAAGATCTTTTTCCGTCTACCAAATCCCTCAGGGAGACCAAGGTATTTCCCTTGCCCACCTTCCTTAGAGATTCCGAGCGAAGCCTTTACACGATCTCTAATCTTAGCCGGAGTTTTCCCGGAGAAAGTGATGGAAGATTTCTCTACATCTATCATTTGACCAGAAGCAGCTTCATATTTCCTGAGAATTGTCGATAGTGCATCACAACATCGAGGGCTTGTTTTGCAAAAAAACATAGTATCGTCTGCGAAGAGGAGGTGATTCATCCTTGGACTTCCCCTAGACACTCTGATGCCGGATAAATGACCAGAAGTTTGAGCCTTTTTGCATAAACCAAAGAGAACCTCGCCACATAGAATGAAGATGAAAGGAGACAATGGGTCTCCTTGACGAATACCCCTTTGTGGTATGACATGTCCCTGAGCAGATCCATTAATCAAAAGGAGTAAGAAACCGTAGATATGCATTGCCAAATCCAATTGATCCATCTATCATGGAAACCGAGTCTCTCAAGAACCGAGGTGATGAAGCTCCATTCGAGTCTATCATAAGCTTTACTCATGTCAGTTTTGACTGCCATGGAGCAGTGTTTTGTTGCCCCTGATCCTTTAAGAAAATACATAGTTTCATGTGTAATCAACACATTATCAGAAATCGAACGACCGGGAACAAAGGCTGACTGAGTATCGGATATAATTGAGGAGAGAACAGGTTGGAGCCGTCTTGTGAGAATCTTCGAGATAATTTTGTAGTAGACGTTACACAGGGCTATGGGACGATAGTCAGCAACTGTTTTAGGGCTTTTAATCTTTGGGATTAGACGCACATGCGTTTGATTTAGGTTCATTGGCAAAACTCCCGATGAGAAGAAGCATTGGATTTCCTCTATTAAAGCAGAGCCAACCACATCCTAATTTGATTGAAAGAAAGAGGCTGAGAAACCATCTGGGTCTGGCGCCTTGTCCTGATGTATCGAAAAGAGGGCAGCACGGATTTCTTCTTTAGACGGGTCAGCGATAAGGTCCTCATTAGTAGCAGCAGAGATGCAAGGCTGCAGAGCAAGAGCCACAGTTTCTGCGCATTCTGTGTTTCTAGAGATAAATATTTCCTGGAAATACTTGCTGATCACCTCTACTATCTCTGGTTCCTCATAGAAGATCTTTCCTTCGTTATCTTCTAAAACAGAGAATTTGTTAATTGCACGTCTACCTCGAGTAGTAGCGTGAAAAAACCCTGAATTTTTGTCTCCCAACGTGAGCCAGAGGATTCTGCTTCTTTGTTTCCAGAATTCTTCCTCTTCTTTGTAAGCTTTTTTCAAAGCTTGTGTGATATCTAAGATCTTAGCATCATCTAGCATCGATGAGCTCATTGCTTCCTCAAGTTGCTCCTTTGCTGATATAATAGCTTTTTGGCTATTGAAGTGATGTTTCCTATTCCATTGCGAAATCTGTTTCCTGCAGTTGATAATTCTCTGTTCCACCGTAGCAAGCGGATCCGCTGACCAAACCTTTGAGACTAGCTTGTTGATTGTAGAATTATCACGCATTCGTCGATCATATCGGAAGAGCCCATTTGTACGTGGGGGAGAAGGTTTCAGATAGGTTATCAAAGGTCGGTGGTCTGAGCCCTCGAATTTTAGATAGTTACACCGTCCCGATGGGAAGAGCTCAGCCCAAGCGCTATTAGACATAGAGCTGTCGAGGCGGCAGTGGACCAGATGAGAATGTCTAACTCCTCACCATGATAGGGAGTTACCAGAGCATCTCAAATCATAAAGGTCGCATTGTGATAAGAAAGTTCGGAACTCCACAAAAGACAAATGCAAATGCAAAAGTACCTATTTATGCCTAAATGCAAAGTAAATGCATCGAAACCAAAATAAACAATGCTCTAAAACATGGTAAAACCACAAGATATCAGTTAGAAATGTTCGAATAAAATAAATTAAAGAAAAAAAAAAAAAACTAATTCCATCATTTTCGAGTTTATAAATGTTGGAATAAAAAATATTAAAGGAAAAAAAGAAAGGAGTCTTTAACATTATTTAAAATTTGAAGAACTATTTTATAAATGAAAAAGTTTAACTTCAAAATGGATTGGAAAATAAGATTATTCCATATTTGAAGGAAAAATAGGATTAGCCCCATTTTGGAATTGAAAATAGAGTGGGATTGAAAGAAATTTTACTCCAAAATAGAGTTTGGAGTAAGATTTGGAGTGGAGTTGGAGATGCCATTACAATATGCGCTTGGACCTAAACTAGAACTTGACTCCAATTCAACCAACTTTGCCTTACTGGTCCCGATTGGCACATCTGCAGACATTATTTCTTTTTCTACTTCAATTAGTGACAGATTAATAATTGTTGTTGTCTCCTCAACCTTATGCCTTCTTTTACCATTTCTATTATTTTTCCTTTTTGAGTAAGTTGACTATGAAGACATGCTTGACGTTGCAAGCAAACCTGCTATAAGAATTAACCCACCTTCATTGACAACCTGATATATCATGGTTTTTACCCTTTTAGGCCATTATATAAGTCCGTTTTATAGAGTCTTTATGCTATTTCGTAGTGTTTTAGAGTCTTTTACAGGTCTTAGCACGTTTAGAGCATAATTGGAGATATTGGAGCTTTTTGGAGCTTTTTGGAGCAAAGCTGAAGTTCGTGTTGCTGAGTACCCGATTTCACGTCGAGCATCGATCGATACCCCCTGGTATCGATCAACACCCATCGGAGCAGAATACAAGTCGCGACTTAATGAAGATTTGAAGAATTGCAGAACTTGCCCAGAAGACTTTGATATTTACAAGAAGACCCCAACTCGTGACTTAGGTTATTTATAGGATTTTTACAGCCACTTTGTTGGGTATGCTTTATTTTGTAAGCTTTATTTTACTTTGGTTTTGTGAGGAACACATGTCTGAAACTCCCTTCGTCCGAGATCAGATTTCAAACCCTCTTATTACTCTTTCTGATTTATTTGATGATTTATTCAATTATGTTGATTGTTTCATTCTTCATGTCTGAGTAGATCCACCTTAGGTTCAGGGTTCTCATAAGGCAGCATGGGCGACGAAGTTGCTGAACTTTGACATCAAGCCTGCTGCAGAAAGGAAGTTGATTCAGCTGAACGAGCTGGATGAGATTAGGCACCACGCCTACGAGAACTCAAAGCTGTACAAGGAGAGAACAAAGGCTTATCATGATAAGAAGATCATCTCCAGACACTTCGAGCCGAATGACCAGGTACTTCTGTATAACTCTCGTTTGCAATTGTTTCCTGGTAAACTGCGTTCTCGTTGGTCAGGTCCCTTCACCATCAAGGAGGTCAGACCACATGGAGCTATCGTGCTGATTAGTCCTACAGGCGATGAGTTTACTGTCAATGGACAGAGGGTGAAACACTATTGGGCAAAAGCTGAGATTCCAACAGGGCAGATAATGCCTTTGGATGATGCACCCATAGCCTAAAAGGCGTTACAGTCAAGCTAATGACGTTAAACGAGCGCTTGGTGGGAGGCAACCCACTGGTGAGTCTGTTTTTGAGTCGTTTTTCTTTTTATTTTCGTTCGTTTTGTGTTTGTGTCAGGATAAACAAGGAGCAAAACTCGAAATCGCCTATTGTCGATCGATACCCCATTGGTATCGGTCGACACCAATCGCGAATAGATGGTTCATCATATCGATTTAAGCCAGGTATCGATCGATACCAGGCTGTGTGTCGATCGATACTAGATGTTCCAGCAAGGTAACTTCTTGTTTTTCCATATTTTACTCTGTCCTTTTGTTTTCTTTCACTGATTCTAGGCTAGATAACACTGGGGACAGTGTTGTTCAAGTCTGGGGGAGGTGTCTGCTGACATTGTTTTTGTTTTTCTTAGAGTCAGTTGTTTTATCGAGTCAAAATCGATTTATTGAGTCAAAACTTGTTGGAGATGATGATCCTGTACTTGAACCTATTGATGTGATTTTGTTTTTGAGTGCACAGTGTTACAGGATCGGTTCTAGATCGACTAATGAAAAATCCAAAGACTGACCAGTTGACTAGAAAACATACATGTCTCCAGCAGAGTTCTTCTGAAGCCTGAACCAAATTTTTGCACTTCGTCAATGTGGTTAGTGTTTTTAGGGCTTGATTCATCATTCATATCTGATAAAGGAACCCTTGTGTTTAGAGTTATGGTATCTCTCTCCCCTGTTATAAGTTGATAAATAAGAGCATAGAAGATTGAAATGATTTTCTTCTGTGTAGAGAGTTAGGAAAATTTCCAGCGATCCCATTATTCTACTTAAGAGGGAATGATCACACAAAGGATTGGAAGCGAGGCTAGGATTTTCCTATGATGCCATTATTCGCCTACATCCTTTGATACATTGAGAGGGAAGAACCGGGGATTTGGTGGCAAACACCATCAATACTCGCGTCTCATACCTTGATGTGTATATGCAAAGCTGAAAAGAAAAGAAAGAACATAATAAGAAATAAGTCTGGGGGAGAGAAATAGATACAAAAAGTGTGAAAAAGGGTGGTTCCTTGTCATGATATTGTCTGGTAAAGAATCTAGATGGTTCTTGAACATTGGGTATCGATGAAACTGGTGATGAGGGCTTTATTTGAACAATGCTGCGAGGTTTTGTGTGGAGTCTGGAAAAGCTGCTAATGTCCACGGAGAAGTACATGGTGGTTAGATCAAAAGCTGGTTAGGTAACATTTGGGTGCTTGAGAAAAGGATCTCTGCGATGGTTCCTGAACAGGTGAGTCTCCGCGTTTTCAAACCTCTTTCTCTGGTTTAGTTTTCTATCACTACAAGAAAACACTCGATTTCCGACGTGTATATTGGTCGCAAAACGGTCGGAAAACGTCTTTCCCGACGAATTTCCGACCAATTTTGCCCGTCGGAACTATCGCGTCGGAAATCAAATATGGTCGGAAATTGGTCGGTAATTCCCGATGAATTTCCGACCAGCGCATTCCCGACCAGATTCCGACGAAAATAATACCCGACGATTTGCCGACAAAAGTCCGATACGCCAATTACCGACTAAATACCGACCAGACTAAGTTCCGACCAAATTCCGACCATAATAATACCCGACGATGTACCGACAAAAGTCCGTTGGCCTAATTTCCGACTAAATACCGACGTTTCTAATTTCCGACGAAATTCCGACCGTTCTAATTTCTGACCAAATTCCGACCGTTCTAATTTCCGACCAAATTCCGACCGGTCTAATTTCCGACCAAATTCCGACAAAATATATTATTTTGAAATTATTTTAAAAATTATGAATATTGATTAATTTAATTTAATTAAAAATAAATTTATTCGAAAATTAAAATTAATATTAAACATTAAACATTAAAATTAATATTAAACATTAAAATATTTGAAAATAAAATAGTTTAGAAATAAGAAAAAGTGTTTTTAAAACATTAA
>PKML01056674.1:0-145088 GCA_002933935.1 Eutrema yunnanense | reverse complement strand
CGCGAAACAATGACCAAAAACCGTAACAATTACCAAAAACCCAAAATATTACGAAAAACCCGAAAAAATTATGAAAATTATAAAAACAGTTTTTATGAAAATTTCAAAAATTCATAAAATTATAAGAAATTTATGAAAAAGAGTAATAATAAATTCATTAATTATACAAATGATTAAATTAAAAAAAATCCAAAAAATCTTAAAAATATCTTAGATTTAAAAATGTGTTATATACATGATTTTTATAACATTTAAAAAATATATTTTTGTATTTTTAATCTAAAAATTATCTATTAAAGTTTTATATTCATAACAAAAATCCAAAAAATCCAATTGTGTAAAAAATCCAACAAATCCAAAAAATCTAATTAAACCAAAAAATCCAAAAAAATTCTGAAAAACACTATGTGTAAACAACAAATCCAAAAACTATAATCTAACAACAAATCCTACAAATCTAACCCACAAATCTCACAAATCTAACCACAAATCATAAGAACTAACATCCTAATCTCCAATCTAACCCACAAATCTCACAAATCTAACCACAAATCATAAGAACTATCATCCTAATCTCCAATCTAACCACAAAACTCAAACTAAACAACTAACATCCTTACATGGTGAGAAGTTGTCGGCGGGAGGAGAGACAGCGGCGGGAGGAGAGACAGCGGCGGGAGGAGAGACGGTGGCGGGAGGAGAGACGGCGGCTCCGGCGACGAACGACGGCTCCAGCGGACGGCTGCTCCGGCGGCGATCTACAAACCAAGAAGAAAAGAGGAAGAGAAGAGGGAGAGAAGAGAAGGAAGAGGAAGAGGGAGAGAAGAGAAGGAAGAGGAAGAGAAGAGAAGGAAGAGGCACTTACCGGCGAGAGCTCAGGCGGTGATGGTCGGCGGAGAGAGAATCGGAGAGAGAGAAGAGAGATCGATGAAGAAATGAAGAAGACGATGCGGTACAGGTATTTAGATCTAGGGGTGGTCGGAATTCCGTCGGTTTTCGAAAAATACAAAACCGTCTAAATATTTCATTTAGCAGTTAATTTTCGCGGGTTTAATTTCAGTATGGTCGGAAATCGGTCGGTATTTTCGGCAGGATTCCGACCATACTGAGCATTTATTCATAATATTGCGTGTCTCGGGTTGATATATTGTTAACACTTGGCATTTTTTTCGAAAAAATTACATTGGTCGGAAATTGGTCGGAAATTTCCAACCAATTTCCGACCAGAGAGGGTATAGGGTATGAAATTCTAAAATTGAATACCGTATAAAACATCTAAATATCTTAGGTATGAAAACAATATGACAAGGTAAACATAAATAGAGTATATGACGATTTTTATGAATCGATAAGAGAACGGGTTTAACCTCTCTTAACGAAACATATAACGTATACTTACACTATTCGTTTTCTTGTAAGGTTTGGATTAGATGTTCAAGAATATTGATTCTTAAGATAAAAATTAGTATTTCATACACGGTTTAGGGTTTATAAATCCAACATAAAACTTTAGAATTTCCTTATAATTTCCGACCAATTTCTGACTATTTATTCATATTAGTCGGAAATTGGTCGGAAATGCCTTGATATTTCCGACTAATTTCCGACCATATAGGGTATAGGGTTTAAAATTCTTAATTTTGAAACTTTATACTCTTTAAAAAACATGTAAACATCTTATGTCTAACAAATATATGCCCCAAAATAAATATTTAATAGAGTATATGATGTTTTTATAAATTTAAAGTATATTGAGTTAAACATTTCATAACGAAACATTAACCTTATACTTATACTTTTCGGTTTCTTGTAGGTTTTTTATTATATGCCCCAAAATTGTTTTACTTAAGCTTTATGGACATTTAATTATTTCAAAAGATCATATCTAACCATATTAAACATAGTCCATATCAATATTTATGCGTTTTGAGGTTTCGAAACCACAAAGGGTCGGAATATGGTCGGAAATGTCGAGTAATTTCGACCATTTTCCGACCAATCAAAGAATTGCCCCGGCTAAAACGTTTAGCCGAGGGAAGTTTTAGCCGGAGGAAGTTTTAGCCGGGGCAAATATAATTCAATCGTGTCCGGTCGGAATTTGGTCGGAATTGTTTTGAAATTTCCGACCAATTTCTGACTATTTATCCATATTGGTCGGAAATGCCTTGATATTTCTGACCAATTTCCGACCATATAGGGTTTAGGGTTAAAAATTCTTCATTTTGAAACTGTATACTCTTTAAAAAACATGTAAACATCTTATGTCTAACAAATATATGCCCCAAAATAAACATTTAATAGAGTATATGATGTTTTTATAAATTGAAAGTATATTGAATTAAACATTTCATAACGAAACATTAACCTTATACTTATACTTTTCGGTTTCTTGTAGGTTTTTTATTATATGCCCTAAAATTGTTTTACTTAAGCTTTATGGACATTTAATTATTTCAAAAGATCATATCTAACCATATCAAACATAGTCCAAATCAATATTTATACCGTTTGAGGTTTCGAAACCTCAAATGGTCAGAATTTGGTCGGAATTAACGAGGAATTCCGACCACATTCAGACCACCTAATAGAGTATGTTAAATGGTCGGACAATGGTCGGAATTTCTAAAACTTTCCGACCATTTTCCGACCAACAAGGAATTGCCCCGGCTAAAAATTTTAGCCGGGGGAAGATTTACCCGGGACAAGTTTTAGCCGGGGCAAATATAATTCAATCATTCCCGACCAATTTCCGACCGATTTTTGTGTCCGGTCGGAAAATGGTCGGAATTTAGAGTTAAATGTATTAAAAAATACGTACACCATATTTAAGCATTTGAACAATTTTGAAAATTTTGTTTATTTAAAATAGATGCATATGAAAAAACATTGTTACAAATTTATTCTGAAACTGATGAATAAAATGATATAGATGTATAGGAATCCTTATTAATTAAAAATATTCGTACAACTAATTAAAGCATGTGAAAAAAGTTTCATAAATTTGTTACTTAAAAATAAATGCATATAAAATATTTTTTACAAAAACTATTCTGAGTCCGATGAATAATCTGAAGAAGCTAAATCGGATTCCTCATCAAATTCTCCACTCTCTTCTTCAGAATCCTCAAATAGTTCGCCCATGCCGGTGAAGTCAACCACAAGGTCAACCTCTAGAGAATGCTCGATTTCACCTAAATTAGCAGTTGGCATTTCCTGTAAAGGATCATGCTCGGAAACACCAGATATCATTCCTCTTGGTTGTATCGATGTTACTGCAATCCACGGATCTTGCTTGTTCCTAACCCGGGGGTATCGAATGTAGGAAACCTGGTCTGCTTGTGAAGCAAGAATAAATGGATCGTATTTCCGATGTCGCTTGCCTCCGTGAACAGATGTCACACCGAATTCGTCCTGACGTAGACCTTCCACTGGATCATACCAATCGCAATAGAACACAATGCACTTCAAACCAATCATTCCTGGATATTTGACTTCTAATATTTCGCGGAGTATTCCGTAGTAGACAAATTCTCCGGATGTAGACGAAATACCGTAGTTGCATGTTGTCCTTGAACTCCCATCACGAAAAGCCTTAAAAGCATACCCCCGAGTGCAATGCATCGGATAAACACTTGGAACAAAAGTAGGGCCACGCACCATCTCAACTAACCATGTGGGAATCGATGTCCCGGTAGTATTCATCTGATCAACCTGTACAATTTGTGGACATTCATAAACAATATGTGTAAGCATGTAAAATTTAGTTTAATTGGGGGAAATCGAGCACTTACGTAATATTTCAACCAATCCGCGAATTCATTCTGTTTACGGACCATAAGCTCATCCTCTGTGCAATTTGGAAACCAATTCCTTATTTGCTCCATGTATATACTGTGAATAAAACAAATACATTATTCAAAATACTATCAAGGATTAATTTTTTGTAATTACTTAACAAATACATTATTCAAAATCAAGTGACGTACCTCTTATATTCGAAAACGTCTTCGCAGTTTGTCAGAAGATATGTATGCAAATGCCTTCGTTCCTCCTCTGTTAGTCGTCTAGACCTCCCTTTTCCACTAAGCCTTCCAATTTCTGCAAAAATATTTGGGACATAGACCGGATACAGCGGTTTTTCTCCTCCATCATCATGACGTGCAGGTCGTCTACTTTTAGTCTTCACCGAAGATGGAAAGTAGTAGCTAGCAAAGTTGGATGCTTCTTCATTCACGCTCTGTGCAACAATAGAACCCTCGACTCTTGCAAGATTTTTCACCTTCTTCTTTAGGTGGAGCATATATCGCTCAAACGGATACATCCATCGATATTGAACTGGCCCACCAAGTCTTGCTTCCCTAGGGAGATGAATAGGAAGATGTTCCATAACATCGAAAAATGCTGGTGGAAATATTTTCTCGAGGTTGCATAGGAGAGCCGGTATCTTCTCCTCCAAATTTCGGATACCGTCTGCTGTAAGTGATCTCGTGCATAAATCCCGGAAGAAAGCACCGATCCCTGCATAAATGATAAATAAAATTAGTAAAATTTAGACAATTTAGATAAATTTAGTAAAATTTAGATATAATTTTGTAAATTATAAATGTACCTGCAATAGCTCCATGGACGTTTCTAGGAAGAAGACCGGCAAAGGCAAATGGAAGGAGGCGTTGCATGATAACGTGACAATCATGACTCTTCAACCCTGAAAACTTCCCTTCTCCAATATTAACGCAATTACGAAGGTTAGATGCGTATCCGTCTGGGAATTGAACACTATGCGTAATCCAGTCGAAGAACACCTCCTTTGAAGGCTCATCCAAACGGAAAGCGGGGGCCAGAGATTTTCCGTTCGCCATTATATGGAGTTCCTTCCGAGAACAAATTTCTGGCAAGTCCAATCTGGCCTTCAAATTATCTTTCGTCTTCCCTTGCACATTTAGAACAGTATTCATGATGTTGTCAAAAAAGTTTTTTTCAATGTGCATGACATCTAGATTATGGCGCAGCAGATGGTTCTTCCAATATGGTAAATCCCAAAAAATACTCCTCTTGTTCCAATTGTGGTACTCGCCACAACCATCTACGGGAAAATGACCATTACCACCACATGTAACCGTCTTCTCAGCACCAAAATCTCTCAACTGAGTGATGATGTTATTCCCATCCGGCTCAGGAGGTGGACCATCAAATACTTTTTTGTTCTTCTTAAACAATGTCGTGCTCCGACGATATGGATGATCATGCGGCAGAAATCGTCGATGACAATCGAACCAAGAAGTCTTTCGACCGTGCTTCAATTGGAACGCATCAGTGTTATCTTGACAATACGGGCACGCCAACCTTCCATGAGTCGACCATCCAGATAGCATACCAAATGCTGGAAAATCACTTATGGTCCACATAAGTACCGCACGCATCGTGAAATTCTGTTGGAGAGAAACATCGAACGCTTGAACACCATCTTTCCATAACATTTTCAACTCATAAATTAATGGCTGCAAGAAAATATCAAGGGATCTCTTAGGATGCTCCGGTCCGGGGACAAGAATCGTGAGGAACAAAAACTCTCGTTTCATGCACAAACTAGGCGGCAAATTGTAAGGTGTGACGATTACTGGCCACAATGAATATTGCCTCCCATGTTTCCCAAAAGGGTTGAATCCATCTGTAGATAACCCGAGGTATACGTTACGTGGCTCAGCCGCAAAACTAGGATACACCTCTTGAAAATGTTTCCACGCTTCTGCATCTGAAGGATGCGCAATCTCTCCATATGAGTTATGTTCTGCATGCCATCTCATAGCTCCTGCCGTGCGCTCGGATTGATATAACCTCTTCAACCTATCTGTTAACGGCAAATACCACATCCGTTTATGTGGAACTGGTACTCTTCCACCCGTTTCCTGATACCGAGGTTTCCCACAAAAACGACACTTGCGACGGTTTTCGTCCTTTCTCCAGTATATCATACAATTGTCGATGCACACATCTATCATCTGATACGGCAATCCAAGACCAGCTACAAGTTTCTGAACCTCGTAGTATGAAGCCGGTGAGAGATTATCTTCAGGTAAAATATCTTTCACAAAATCAGCTATCGCATCCACACAATCCTCTGCCAAGTTGAAATCGGTCTTTATTGTCATCAACCTGCTTGCAGTTGATAAAGGCGATATTCCCTCTCTACATCCTTCGTATAGTGGATGCTTAGCTGCATCTAGCATATCAAAAAACTTCCGAGCTTCTAAATTAGGTTCCTCTATTCTAATACCATCCGGAACATACGATGCTACGTTTTCGCGATACGCATCATTCACCATCTGAACGTTTGCATCAACTTCCGGTGTTGGTTCCTCTATTCTACCCGAATAATTAAAACCACTACAATGATGTTGCACCATTGCATCTGTTTCTCCATGCGTATATCAAATCTTATAACTCGGCATTAACCCATTCCTATAAAGATGCTTCCATACTTCCCCAACAGAGACTAATCTATGATTCCGACATTTAGGACAAGGACAATACAATTTACCGTATTCCGACGTCATGCTATTGTTTGTCGCAAATGTCATGAATTCCTCAACACCTTGTGCATACTCATCCGTCAGTAAATTCGTCGCTGGATCTTGCCGTGGTCTATCCATCCACGATCGAAAATAATCTCTAGTGTTTGGATTTGAAGAAGACATTTTTTTTTGGTGTAAATTGTGAATGAGGGTGGTGTTGTATTTATAATTAAAATTTCCGCGGATTTCCGACCAATTTCCGACCATTCTAAAAAATTCAAACGGCTATGAAATGGCTAGTGCAACGGGCAGATTAACGTAAATATTTCGTCAGAATTTAGTCGGATTCCTTACTGGTCGGAAATTGGTCGGAAATTTCCTTAAATTTCCGACCAATTTCCGACCGTACTGATTTTCGCCAACGGATATAAACGGCTAATGCAACGGATATATTAACGTATATATCTCGTCGGAAAATAGTCGGAAATTGCTCCGTAATACCGACCAATTTCCGACGCTTTTTACTCGGTCTCTAATACGTCGGAAATCCGTCGGGATTTCCGACCAATTTAAAATGGTCGGGAATTACCGACCAATTTCCGACCAGTTTGTTTTAATCGGAATGTGGTCGGAAAATGGTCGGAAATGTGGTCGGAAATCGGAATGTTTTCTTGTAGTGTATTTGTTTGAGTGTAAGCAAAGGCTAAGTCTGGGGGAGTTGATATATCATGGTTTTTACCCTTTTTAGGCCATGATATAAATCCGTTTTATAGAATCTTTATGCTACTTCGTAGTGTTTTATAGTCTTTTACATGTCTTAGCACGTTTGGAGCATAATTGGAGATATTTGAGCTTTCTGGAGCAATTTGGAGCAAAGCTGAAGTTCGTGTTGCTGAGTACCCGATTTCACGTCGAGCATCGATCGATACCCCCTGGTATCGATCGACACCCATCGGAGCAGAATACAAGTCGCGACTTTATGAAGATTTGAAGAATTGCAGAACTTGCCCAGAAGACTTTGATATTTACAAGAAGACCCCAACTCGTGACTTAGGTTATTTATAGGATTTTTACAGCCACTCTGTTGGCTATGCTTTATTTTGTAAGCTTTATTTTACTTTGGTTTTGTGAGGAACACAAGTCTGAAACTCCATTCGTCCGAGATCAGATTTCAAACCCTCTTATTACTCTTTCTGATTTATTTGATGATTTATTCTATTATGTTGATTGTTTCATTTTCCATGTCTGAGTAGATCCACCTTAGGTTCAGGGTTCTCATAAGGGTTATCTTTGAAAGCTAGGTTGATTAGTTATTAGGATTCACCATCTGAATTAGTTCTTCGCCTTAGGTTGTTCTCAAAGCTAATTCTAGGTTGACGAATCTGGAACTTAGATCTTAGGATAATTGATTAGGCACGACAGTGCGATTAATTACCTGATAGAACCTTAGGTGAGCAAATTGATTATTCGCAAAGAGATTTGGTTTAATTGATTTGTGAACATATCAAACATGAACTTTAAAGCTTATTTAGACTTTAGGATTCGCAAAGAGATTTGGAATTCCTAGGATTTAGATTTAGATAATTCTTGCAACGACAGTTGGTTAATTATACCTTAGTGATTTGAGTTCAAGAACTGCGCTAAATATGAATCATGTTAGTTAGTTTATCTGCATTCATTGATTTCCTGAGAAATACCCTGAGCCTATATTTCTCCAATTGAATTACAACTCTTTTAATTTCTGCACTGCTTTCAATTACATCTTTTGGCTTGGCTTAATTCGATACTATATAATCTATTGTGTGATTTCTCTGAGTCCTTGTGTTCGACCCCTAGATACTACGACAACTGCTTTAGTATCTAAATAGGGTATTAATTTGAGCATATCAAATTTGGCGCCGTTGCAAGGGACTCAATTTCGCCATTAGATTTTAGCTGTCGAGTTTCGACTAAGCCCGTCAGTATCGATCGATACTATCTAGTATCGGTCGATACTCGTCTTTTTCTTTTGTTGATATCGATCGACACCACTTGGTATCGATCGATACTCATCGTGTCTTTGGTTACTTACGTTCTTGATCTTTGTGTTTCAGGTGCATGCCTAATCGTGAAACCAGAAGAAACAAGAGCACTCCGCTAGTCAATCTATCGTTAGAGAAGCTAGCACGTTTAGAACGCACAAACAGAAAGACAAATCAAACATCAGGGATGAACAACCCAGTGGTTTTAAGAGCTGATGAAGCTGGAGTCTTGAGAGACCAAGATGGTCAAGTGTGCAATGAGAGAGGGCAGCGACTTGATGAGGGTGGAAATGTCATTGCCCCTCCTGCTGTAGTTGGTCAGATTGTCGCGCCAGCCGCGCAAGGCAACGTTGGGAATGCTGGAGTTGATCGAGGTAGAACACTTGGTGAGCACAACAGACCTAATCAGTTCTATGCCAATCAAGCTGCGATTCGCATCCCAACTTTTCAGAGGAATGACTTCGAGCTGAAACCTGCGTATTACGCTCTTGTAAGTCAGAACCCTTTCCATGGCCTACCTCATGAGCATCCCATGGATCATATCGAAAGGTTCGAGGATTTGGTCACTGGTATGAAGTACAATGGAGTGCCCAATGAGTTCCTTTTCTGAAACTCTTTCCGTAGTCTCTTGGAGGGGATGCTGCTTATTGGCTGAAGCAGTTAGCTCCTGATTCGCTGACTACATGGGATGAGACGAAGAATGCGTTCTTGAATAATTTCTATGATGATGCGAGATCCGAAGAGCTCAGGAACAAGATCTCTCTATTCTCTCAGGGTTCGACAGAAGCATTCAAGGCTGCTTGGATTCGTTTCAAGTCTTATCAGAGAGATTGTCCGCACCATGGGTTCTCTCAGGTTCAGCTGCTGGGCATCTTCTACAGAGGGATTGATTGGAGGTACCAGATGGGTATAGATGCTGCGAGTAATGGGAACTTCAACACCAGGTACCCAGATGATGTGGTTGTGTTGATTGAAAACTTGGCCTCTAGTAATAGCACCAAGAATGCTGATTTCGAGCGGAAAAAGCAAGCTGGAGGAGTTGATGGATCACAGATTGCTGACGTGCAAGCCAAACTGGATTTCCTGATCGGGAAGTCGAAGAAATCTGTGCACTTTGTTGACGAAATCGCTAATGTGGAAGAAGAAGAAGAGGATGTTAACTACGTTGGTGGTTATGGTTTTCAGGGTCAGCGATTTGGGAACAACAACAACAACTGAAACTTCAACAACAACAATCAGCAAGGTGGGTACATGTTTGATGGGAACCAATCTGGTTTCAGAGAAAAGCAATTCACTCAGAAACCACTTCAGAGCAGCGATTTCACTCGGAATTTTGGGAATTCTTCATACCAACCCATCTCTCCAAAGTCCACAGAGAATAAGATGGAATCCATGCTTGAACAACTTCTTCAGGGACAGCAGAAGTTGCAAGTGGATTTCAATGGGAAGTTTGACTCGCTGTACATGGATCTGAATGGGAAGATCGAAGCCATCAGTCTCTCCTAGAGGAAGCTGGAAACTCAGGTTGCTCAGACAGCAGCAGCTGTAAAGAGGCAGGAAGGCTTTCTTCCAGGGAAAACTGAGAATCCAAGGGCACACATCAACGCCATCACCTTGAGGAGTGGAAAAGAGGTGCTTACAGGAGTAAAGAACAGCCCAATTGCAGGAAATCTCGTCGATCTTGCTGGAGATGACGATTGGGATTCTGAAAATCCCCAGGTATCGATCGATACCAGCCAGTGTCGATCGACACCAGTCCAGACATCTACCCGAGTGGATCCAAAAACTCGTGTATCGATCGATACCCCGCAAGTATCGATCGATGCTGAGACACAGCCAGAGAAGGAGCCCGAGATTTTCAAGGAAAGGATGTATATCCCCAAGATACCTTATCCTATACTTCCTAAGCTGACAAGGAAGGAATGGGAGGATGCTAGATGCAAGGTTATGTTAGACAAGTTGGTTGTGGAGCTTCCGTTTGTTGATGCTATTAAGACTTCTCCAGCTTTCAGGAGGTACGTGAAGAAGATGGTGTTTAGCAGTCTGAGCCTTGAAGAAGGTGTCATGATGATTACAGCTGAGTGTAGTGCGATTCTACTCAATAAAATTCCCAAGAAACTGCCAGACCCAGGGAGTTTTGTTTTGGATTGCACTATCTTCACAGAGAGATTCGAGCGTGCTCTCTGCGATATTGGATCGAGTGTGAACCTTATGCCACACTCAGTTGTCAAGCGAATGGGGATGACAGATTTCCAGCCTACAAGGATTTCGCTGGTACTTGCTAATCGCTCAGTGCGACTTCCAGAGGGACTACTTGAAGATGTCCCAATCAAGATTGGGAATTGCTTAATCCCAACAGATTTCATCGTCCTGAAGTACGATGCTGAGCCTAAGGATCCTCTTATCCTAGGTAGGCCATTCCTTGCAACTACTGGAGCCTTGATTGACTGCAAGAATGGACAGATAGCTCTCAACATCGGTGATTTGGTGATGTCTTTTGACATGGAGAAGATGATGAAAAGGCCAACCATCGATGGACATACATTCTATGTGGACACCTTCAGTGACATAGCTGAAGAGTACTTCCTGGAGATGCACCCTGAGGATCCACTGGAGAGAGCATTGGTCTGCTCGGCCACTTCGGAAGACCGTTCATGTGACGAAACTGCTGGATACTCGAAGTTGCTTGATTCAGCATCACCGGTATCGATCGATACCCCATTGGTATCAGTCGATACCCTACGGCCAGAAGGAGAGTTGGTCGACAGTTCTAAGCAAGCTGCTGGGCTTGGGGATTGGAGTGCAGAGAATGCTCCTAAGGTGGAACTAAAGTCACTCCCACCAAATCTGAGGTATCGTTTTCTTGGTCCTAATTCCACATACCCAGTAATCATTAATGCTTCCTTGAATACCACAGAGGATGCTTTACTGCTGAGCAAGCTGCGCAAGTATCGCAAAGCTCTTGGCTATTCTCTTGCTGACATTTCTGGTATAGCACCAGACTTGTGCATGCATCGGATTCACCTGGAGGATGAGTCAAAGTCTTCAATTGAGTGTTAAAGGAGGCTGAATCCGAACCTGAAGGAAGTGGTCAGGAAGGAAGTGATGAAGCTGTTGGAAGCAGGGATTATCTATGCCATCTCGGATAGTTCTTGGGTTAGTCCAGTTCATGTTGTGCCTAAGAAAGGAGGCATAACTTTGGTGAAGAACGAGAAGGACGAGCTGATCCCTACAAGGACAATCACTGGTCACAGGATGTGTATTGACTACAGGAAGCTGAATGCGGCTACAAGGAAGGATCACTTCCCATTGCCATTCATTGACCAGATGCTGAAGAGGTTAGCGAGTCACCCATACTACTGTTTTCTTGATGGGTACTCAGGCTCTTTCCAGATTCCTATACATCCAGAGGACCAGGGAAAGACGACCTTCACATGTCCCTATGGCACATTCGCGTACAGTAGAATGCCATTTGGATTATGTAACGCTCCAGTGACCTTTCAGCGGTTCATCATATCGATTTAAGCCAGGTATCGATCGATACCAGGCTGTGTGTCGATCGATACTAGATGTTCCAGCAAGGTAACTTCTTGTTTTTCCCTATTTTACTCTGTTCTTTTGTTTTCTTTCACTGATTCTAGGCTAGATAACACTGGGGACAGTGTTGTTCAAGTCTGGGGGAGGTGTCTGCTGACATTGTTTTTGTTTTTCTTAGAGTCAGTTGTTTTATCGAGTCAAAATCGATTTATTGAGTCAAAACTTGTTGGAGATGATGATCATGTACATGAACCTATTGATGTGATTTTGTTTTTGAGTGCACAGTGTTACAGGATCGGTTCTAGATCGACTAATGAAAAATCCAAAGACTGACCAGTTGACTAGAAAACATCCATGTCTCCAGCAGAGTTCTTCTGAAGCCTGAACCAAATTTTTGCACTTCGTCAATGTGGTTAGTGTTTTTAGAGCTTGATTCATCATTCATATCTGATAAAGGAACCCTTGTGTTTAGAGTTATGGTATCTCTCTCCCCTGTTATAAGTTGATAAATAAGAGCATAGAAGATTGAAATGATTTTCTTCTGTGTAGAGGGTTAGGAAAATTTCCAGCGATCCCATTATTCTACTTAAGAGGGAATGATCACACAAAGGATTGGAAGCGAGGCTAGGATTTTCCTATGATGCCATTATTCGCCTACATCCTTTGATACATTGAGAGGGAAGAACCGGGGATTTGGTGGCAAACACCATCAATACTCACGTCTCATACCTTGATGTGTATATGCAAAGCTGAAAAGAAAAGAAAGAACATAATAAGAAATAAGTCTGGGGGAGAGAAATATATACAAAAAGTGTGAAAAAGGGTGGTTCCTTGTCATGATATTGTCTGGTAAAGAATCTAGAAGGTTCTTGAACATTGGGTGCAGCGATGAAACTGGTGATGAGGGCTTTATTTGAACAATGCTGCGAGATTTTGTGTGGAGTCTGGAAAAGCTGCGAATGTCCACGGAGAAGTACATGGTGGTTAGATCAAAAGCTGGTTAGGTAACATTTGGGTGCTTGAGAAAAGGATCTCTGCGATGGTTCCTGAACAGGTGAGTCTCCGCGTTTTCAAACCTCTTTCTCTGGTTTAGTTTTCTATTTGCTTGAGGGTAAGCAAAGGCTAAGTCTGGGGGAGTTGATATATCATGGTTTTTACCCCTTTTAGGCCATGATATAAATCCGTTTTATAGAATCTTTATGCTATTTCGTAGTGTTTTATAGTCTTTTACAGGTCTTAGCACGTTTGGAGCATAATTGGAGATATTGGAGCTTTCTGGAGCATTTTGGAGCAAAGCTGAAGTTCGTGTTGCTGAGTACCCGATTTCACGTCGAGCATCGATCGATACCCCCTGGTATCGATCGACACCCATCGGAGCAGAATACAAGTCGCGACTTTATGAAGATTTGAAGAATTGCAGAACTTGCCAGAAGACTTTGATATTTACAAGAAGACCCCAACTCGTGACTTAGGTTATTTATAGGATTTTTACAGCCACTTTGTTGGCTATGCTTTATTTTGTAAGCTTTATTTTACTTTGGTTTTGTGAGGAACACAAGTATGAAACTCCTTTCGTCCGAGATCAGATTTCAAACCCTCTTATTACTCTTTCTGATTTATTTGATGATTTATTCAATTATGTCGATTGTTTCATTCTCCATGTCTGAGTAGATCCACCTTAGGTTCAGGGTTCTCATAAGGGTTATATTTGAAAGCTAGGTTGATTAGTTATTAGGATTCACCATCTGAATTAGTTCTTCGCCTTAGGTTGTTCTCAAAGCTAATTCTAGGTTGACGAATCTGAAACTTAGATCTTAGGATAATTGATTAGGCACGACAGTGCGATTAATTACCTGATAGAACCTTAGGTGAGCAAATTGATTATTCGCAAAGAGATTTGGTTTAATTGATTTGTGAACATATCAAACATGAACTTTAAAGCTGATTTAGACTTTAGGATTCGCAAAGAGATTTGGAATTCCTAGGATTTAGATTTAGATAATTCTCGCAACAACATTTGGTTAATTATACCTTAGTGATTTGAGTTCAAGAACTGCGCTAAATCTGGATCATGTTAGTTAGTTTATCTTTATTCATTGATTTCCTGAGAAATACCCTGAGCCTATATTTCTCCAATTGAATTACAACTCTTTTAATTTCTGCACTGCTTTCAATTACATCTTTTGGCTTGGCTTAATTCGATACTATACAATCTATTGTGTGATTTCTCTGAATCCTTGTGTTCGACCCCTAACTATACTACGACAACTGCTTTAGTATCTGAATAGGGTATTAATTTGAGCATATCACAACCTCAGGAAATGGAACAACATCGGTCACCTCTATTCTACCAACATAAGTAGATTTCCCTATCTTTCCTTTTTCAATGAAATTCTGCTTTTGGTTATATATAATCAAAGTGCTTCTACTTGGAAGCAGCACCATCAAGATCAAATGACACAATTATCATGTTGAGTAGTGCATGCATTACATCTATATTCTGTTGAGGTCATTCCATATTGCATTGCACTTTCATCTGCAAAACCGGGATTTGCCTGAGGGAATGAGTGTACAAAATCTGAGCTTGACTGCATACATGCACGTGAAAGAGACCACGAATCTTGTGGCATATCAAAGGCAGAAGCATCAGATGCAACTTCCACCTTCTTTGTTAAGCATAGCCTCCAAGTTTGAGCACTTAAGTCGACATATTCTCCAGGTCTTGCATATATCTTCTTCTTAAAGTCTATTGCCCTTTGTAGATCTATGTATATTCGAGTTTCTTTTTCTGTTGGCTATTTGAGTTGTATATATTGAGGACCTTCTCATATCAATAAAGCATCATAAATTCCCTGACGGTTGTCTTTTGTTCATGGTATCAGAGCCTACCGAAAGTATGGCTGAAACAACCGTCGCGATCAAGGGAACAAACTCCGAAACTCTGAAATCAGTTGCTCCAATGTATCAATTAGCGCCGAATGAGAATCTCGGTGCGGTTATCGCCCAAGTGCAGTTCAACGGTGACAACTTTGATGAGTGGGCACAGGCTGTGTGCACTGCTCTGCGGGTCAAGAAGAAATATGGTTTCGTTGATGGAACCATCGTGCAACCGAAGAAACATGCCTCAAATTATGAAGATGAAGATTGGGTCCCTGCCAATTCAATGGTAACCTTGTGGATATTGAATACGGTGGAACCAAAAGTGAGGCGCTCTCTTGCAAACAAAGAAGATCCACAAGAATTGTGGAAGGAAATCAAGGAACGATTTTCTGAAGGAAATGGGCCACAGGTCCAGTAGATCAAGGTTGAATTGGCAAATCTGAGACAAGGTGGAGTAAGTATCATCGAGTACTTCGGAAAACTACAAATTTTGTGGGAAAACTTGATGAATTATGACAAGTTGATGGTGTGCCGTTGTGGAGATTGCAAGTGCAACCTCGGCGTAGAAGTTGAGAAGAAACGTGAAGCTGACAAAGTTCACCAATTTCTTCTCGGCTTGGACGAAACTGTGTACGGTGGTGTTTGCACATCTATTATCACAGAGGACCCTCTTCCAACAATGAATCAAGTCTACTCAAAGATCAAGGCTGTGTAACGTGTTCAAACAGTGATGCGCGGACGTGAACAACAGAATTCACAAGTCGCCTTTATGGCCAAAGTTGGAAAATCGAGCGGTGGATTTGAAGACATGTCAAAGCTCGTGTGTGGAAGCTGTAAGAAAACATGACATACAACTGATACTTGCTTCCAAGTAATTGGATTTCTGGAATGGTGGGCTGAACGTTCTCGTCAGAACGGAGGACACGGAGGCAGAGGTAACGGTCGTGGTCGTGGTGGATTTGTACGAGCTAACACCGTAACGATTCACGAAGTGGGTGAGACCAGCGGTGAAGCTGCAAAACAAGGATACACTGGGTTTACAAATGATCAATGGACATTGTTGATTAACCTTTTGGATGACCAGAAGCAAGGAGCCGCGACTCGACTTAACAGTAAGAACGATTCTCTTGATTGGGTATTAGACACAGGTGCATCTAATCATATGACTGGAAATTGTGGGTTTCTAACTAACTTGAAGTATATTCTACCGTGTGAAATTGGTTTGCCGAAGGGAAATCGGACTCTTTCGCGTGAGAAAGGGACAATGATATTTGATGATGAATTCAGCCTTAAAAATGTTCTGCTTGTTCCAGATTTGCGATGTAATCTGATATATGTGTCGCAACTAATTACGGATTATGATTTGGTTGTGCAAATAGCTAATAAAGGCTGTGTGATTCAGGACCGTTTAACGAAGAGCCTGACTGGCGCAGGTGAACTACGGGATGGCCTGTATTTTTTTAAGCGTATGACCGCGTTTAGTGCTTTGCGAATGAATAAAGATGGAGCTGAAGACGTGTGGCATCGGCGTCTAGGCCATCCATCCAATAAAGTTTTTGATTTGCTTCCAACTGTTGGAACTAGAGTTAAAGATTTCTCAGCTTGTGATACTTGTCTTCGAGCTAAACAATGTCGTGATGTTTTTCACTCTAGTGATAATAAAAGTCTTGAGATTTTTGATATGATTCACTGTGATTTGTGGGGGCCCTATCGACATCCAACATTGTGTAACTCGTTCTATTTTCTAACCATCGTGGATGATCATTCCCGTGGTGTGTGGCTTTATCTTCTTCACGACAAAGCACAAGTTGGAAAAACATTTGCGAAACTTCATAGCTTTGGTTTTACGACAATTTGGTAGAAATATCAAAACTGTAAGAAGCGACAATGGCACATAATTTACATGTTTGACGGCTGAGTTTCAAGAACAAGGAATTTTGCATCAGACTTCATGTGTGGGGACTCCGCAACAAAACGGTAGAGCCGAAAGAAAGCACCGTCACATTCTGAACGTTGCGCGTGCTCTGCTTTTTCAGTCTTCCTTACCTGTTAAATTCTGGGGAGAGACTATTCTGACTGCCGCCTATCTCATAAACCGTACGCCGTCTAGCTTGTTGAATGGTAAGACACCATATGAGATACTGTATGGACCGCCTCCAAGTTATGACAACTTGCGTGTATTTGGGTGTTTGGCATTTGCACATAATCAGAACAGAGGAGGTGGTAAGTTTGTTTCACGTAGCAGACGTTGCGTATTCGTTGGATACCCTTTCGGTAAAAAGGGATGGAACTTGTTCGGTCTTGATACTGAGCAAATGTTTGTCTCACGTGATGTGGTGTTTGTTGAGAACACTTTTCCGTTCACTGTGTTACCATCGGATCGATCTGTGACCACTGCTCGAGTCGATTGGGATATGTTTGACAATAATGGAACAGAGGCACCATTAAATGTCGAAGCGGTACAAGAACAGTCGGTTGAAAAATCAGCAGAGGGTGTTCCTTCATCTGATTTGCCTCCTGATATTACTGAAGTTAGAGACATTGAACCCGATTTGGTTTCTCCTGTTGCTGAAAATCCAATAATTGTACAACAACAAGATGTACCTGTCACTGTAGCAGACATGGGAAATTCACTGATAAATGATAATGAAAATTCATCCATCGAGGAACTGGGTCGTGGAATGCGACAGAAGCAACAATCCGTCCGATTAAAGGATCATTTGCTTTTTACGGTAAAGACGGATGATTTGATCATCTTCGATTTTGATATGGATCAAATGTTGAACGAATCAGAGAGATGCAGGTATCCAATTTCTGGGTTTGTGAGTTGTGATAAATTTTCCCCTGCTCATCGTGCTTTCCTTGTAGCTTTGACCAATGGAGTGGAACCAACTTGCTTTAAAGATGCAGTTGTTCAAAAAGTTTGGCGATTTGCTATGGGTTCTGAAGTTGGCGCGCAAGAATTTAATAAAACGTGGGATATGACGAAGCTGCCTCCTGGTAAACGAGCCATTGGAAGTCAATGGGTTTACCGTATTAAATATCGAGCAGACTGCACGATTGAACGATACAAAGCCCGTCTCGTTGCTCTCGGCAATAAGCAAGTAGAGGGCGTTGATTATAAGGACACATTCGCACCGGTCATTAAAATGTCGACGGTACGCGTGTTTCTTGAAGTGGCATCTGTTCGAGGTTGGGAATTACATCAGATGGATGTACATAACGCCTTTTTACATGGCGATCTCGAGGAGAAAGTGTATATGAAACCATCTCCGGGGTTTCGTACAGATGAACCGGGTCTTGTGTCGACTTAGGAAGTCTCTTTATGGCTTAAAGCAAGCACCTAGGTGCTGGTTTTCTAAGCACACAGCCTTGATCACATATGGATTTGTTCAATCCAAGTCTGTATGTTCTCATTACGAAAATCTACGGGAAGTGAAATTTACATATTAGTTTACGTGGATGACTTGGTTATCGGGGGTAATGATCATGAAGCTATTGATCGTTTTAAACGATACTTGGGAACATGCTTTCATATGAAGGATCTAGAAACTTTGAAATATTTTTTGGGACTTGAAGTAGCACGACGACCAGAAGGGATTTTTGTATGTCAAAGAAAATATGCGCTTGACATTGTCACTGAAGTTGGGTTTCTTGGTGCACAACCCGTTGACTTTCCGATGGTGCAACAACACGGCTTGGCGGTGAGCACAAGTGCTTTCTTAGATCATCATGAACGCTATCGACGTCTCGTCGGGCGACTAATCTATCTTGCAGCCACGCGACCTGATCTTACATATAGCGTTCACATTCTTTCCCAATTTATGCAACAGCCGCGAGCTGATAAATGTACAGCTGCTTTGCGAGTTGTTCGATACTTGAAAGGTACTCCGGGCCAAGGTATATTTCTGAAATCTGATGGTGATCTTCGTCTTCATGGTTGGTGTGACTCTGACTGGGCAGGTTGTCCCTTAACTCGTCGTTCGATTAGTGGTTGGTTTATCACTCTCGGCGACTCACATGTCTCGTGGAAAACCAAGAAACAGAACATTGTTACTCGTTCTTCGGCTGAAGCCGAGTACAGAAGCATGGCTGTGATCGTTGATGAATTGAAATGGCTTCGGGCATTATTGGCTGATCTCGGCGTCAAGAACGAAGATCCTGTGCCGTTGCATTGTGATAATCAAGCCGCTATTTATATTGCCGCCAATCCGGTTTTTCATGAAAGAACGAAATCTATTGAAATCGATTGTCACTATGTTCGTGATGCTATACAAGATGGTCTTATTCTCACCAAGAGGGTGTCAACAAAGGATCAGCTTGCTGATGTTTTTACTAAAGCTCTTGGCCGTCATGAATTTCAACTCATTATTGGCAAGTTGGGCGTTTGCAATCTCCACGCTCCAACTTGGGGGGGTGTTAAGCGTAGCCTCCAAGTCTGAGCACTCAAGTCGACATATTCTCCAAGTCTTGCATATATCTTCTTCTTAAAGTCTATTGCCCTTTGTAGATCTATGTATATTTGAGTTTCCTTTTCTGTTGGCTCTTTGAGTTGTATATATTGAGGACCTTCTCATATCAATAAAGCATCACAAATTCCCTGACGGTTGTCTTTTGTTCATTCTTAAACAAAGCCTGATCGACTACGTACTTGGGAACGTCTATCTAACTCTTCTTGTTTTGCTAGTGCCTTGGCATTCTGCTTTCGTGCTCTTTATTCCTCCTCTTTCAACCTTTGTTGAGCACGATGCCTGGCTATATCCATCACTGTATAATGCTGCTAAGAGAACATGCCAAAAATTTAGTAAAACTAGGAAAGGATGACTGGAAAAATCGAGAGCAACAAAAAAAGAAAACAAAAAAATAAAAGTAGCAATGCAAATCATATGAACAAGTATCTACCTGGTTGCCTTTTGGGTCCATGGAAACTTCAAATTCTGCCCTTATCTTCCCTACAGGATAGGACCCATGATTATTGATGGGAACGCTAACAGAGGAGTGGCCTACAATGACCTGGGAAAAGATTTCCGAGTTTGCAGCTGATTTGCCATAGGATGAGCGGATATAGCAGCTTTCTTATGCAGACCATCACTGTCTTCATTGATCACTCTTCTTTCGCTCGGATGATCTGATCTCCCCTGAGTCACTTGATTACATCTCCTGGAATGAAAAGAATTAAATATTCCCAACATAAATCAGAGCAGAACTGGCCTATTGAAGAATCACAACTGACCTGGAAACGGTAGTTCTAGAAATAACTTCTACTGCTGTGTTTCTATTTGTAGCCGGATAGCATTGGTCATAGTGTCATAGGTTTTTACTATTAGGTGGATGACTAGTTTGAGGTGTAACATCCCAGTTTATACTTATTGGACCAATCTTTTTTTTTTTTTTTTTTTAAACATTATGACCCAGAATGCCCATTATCTTCTTCTTCCCCATTTTGTCGTTGAATGAGTGTGTATATACTATATACTACACACATGTTGTACACATCTCCCTCTGGGCTAACCTAGCGGCTGTCATGAAGAGAAGAGAAGAGAAGAGAGAGAGAGAAAGAAGAGAGAAGAAAGAGAGAGGAGGAGAGCCACCGTGGGTCGTCACCACCGTCTCCCCCATCGCTCACGTTCACGCCGACCGTAAGGAGGAGGAGAGACGTGGAGTCTCCGATCTGCCGTATGTCATCACTGTCACTCCCTGAACATCACCACCGTGAGCTGCTCACCGCTGGAGAAGAAACTACTAGCACCGGAGCCACCGCACGTCACCGTCGTTGTTGTTGGTACGCCCGAGAGGAGGAGAAGAAGAACGGAGCCGGAGTCACACCGTCTCGTCACCACCAGTCACCGGTATGCATCACCGTGAGCTGTGAGTCGCCATATACGCAACTATCTTTGCCGGGGAAGAGATCTGCCACCGTCGAGCCATCCGTGAAGATCTAAGGCGAACCCTAATCTTGCCTAATCATTACTTGCTGCGCAATAAATCCCCTTGTAAGCTTCTTCATCCGTTCTTGTTTTGCAATCCGACCTCACCTCTCATCACCGTATCTCATCGCTGTACCTCCATCGGTTTCCGGTCATCGTTTAAAGCTAAGGTGAGGAACGAGTACGTGTTTTTCTTCATATACACGCATATTCCCGTTAATTACTTAGTCTAAGGCTAAGCCAAGTATACCTGCGGATTACATATTTCATAAGTATATTTATATATATATATATATATATATATATATAAAAATACCCATGTATAATTAAAATTAAAGAACTAGTATCTTAAGGATGAAAGTTAAAAATGAATATTTGTGTTGCGTGTTGCTTGATGACGAAATGTGGAATGCATGTTATTGATTTGCGTTTAATTCAAAAAATGTGAAATGAGTTAAGCGGTTAAGACCGAGTTAGTTCATGCAAGGGATGGGGGCCTCCATGGTGTTAGTCGTTAGCAAGTTCGGCTGAACATGGTGTAGCTATTCCTTGTAGTTGTTTGGTGGTCCGGAGACGCGAGGGATTCCATGGGTCAAGATGGCTGACGAACCTGACAAGTAAAGTGCAGGACCAAGTGCGAGAAGCATGATAAATGATAGATTTGGAGGAAACCTTAAAAGTAAAATAGTTTCTCTCATCTTTATTGATTTGGCCAATATGCTTATTTATACAAAGTCATAACTTGACTAACAAGTTTTTGACATATTTGATAATAATAAATCTACATATTTAACAATAAGGAAATATACACAAATGTTAACCTTCCATTTAACTCGATTTCTCCGAGATCTCCTAACACCCTCCCGCATACGTGATAACACGTATGAGATTGGACAATCGTTAAAATCCATAACGCCATATATCGTCTGGATCATTGAAGTAAAGAACTTGAAATCCTCAAGTCGATTCGAACTAAAGTCACAAGTCTGGATCGCTCTTCGAACTTTTTGTCCATGAAAAAACTTGTGCCTTAAGGTTAAAAAAAATGTCAAATATAGACATTATCATAAACCACTAGATCAGTATATATCTGTTGGAGTCATGATCTTCGTGGCCACATCGAATGTGTAGTTGATGAATAACCACATGAAGATCTGTTCTTGTATTTCCTGTATTTTGACAAACCAAAACACCACAATCCAAAGAAGAAACACACGTTAAGTCCATTTTTGATTTTTTTTTGTTTTTGGAAAATCAAATACTTAATTAGACGAAAGGGAAGAATAAAAATAGAATTTAAAAACAGAAGTAGAAGAAGTTGATCAAATAAGGTAGAATAAATAAAAATCAAAGCGAGAAGCTTAAAACAAATTTTTTTTTTTTTTTGAAATGATCGTAGAATAAGAAATCATATATGATAAAAAGTGGTCCAAAGATCGAACAAAGCCAAAAATTTGTATGATTTGGCTATTGCTCTGATACCATGATAGATTTGGAGGAAACCTTAGAAGTAAAATAGTTTCTCTCAGTTTATTGATTTGGCCAATAGGCTTATTTATACAAAGTCATAACTTGACTAACAAGTTTTTGACATATTTGATAATAATAAATCTACCTATTTAACAATAAGAAAATATACACAAATGTTAACCTTCCATTTAACTCGATTTCTCCGAGATCTCCAAACAATAAATCCGTAAAGTACGAGGGATGGCGTTGTGTGAGGCACGTGGTATCCATTTCCGCATTCTGGCGGTGCTGTTTTGGGATGGAGTCCCATTTGTTGTTTAGTGTGTGTCGTAGACACGTGATTGCCTGCTTGTCTTAGGTTTAGACTTTCGTGAATGTTTGTGTAAGGCTTACCTTCGCTGAGTAATCCCGATTACTCACCCCTCTCTTTTGCAGGTGAGTTCGAGGTTGTGCAAGAGTAGTCGTCTTGGTCTGGTGCTAGATTTTGGGGGAGGCTCAAGGGCGTTTTACGTTATGTTTATTATTTCGGTTATTCATTATTTTAATACATTTCGTTTAAGTTATTATTGCATTGGATTTTAAGTGTTACTTGTGTGTTAAGTCAATGCAATGACAATACCGTTTCGGTTAAGTAAGAGCGGATTGTTATATGAGGTGTTCTTGCTGAAACTATATTTATAGAGTTCCCAAAATTGACTGTACGAGATTTAATTCCCTGCTCATCTCCACTAGAGACAGATGAAGAATTTTGCCCACCATCACTGGTCCGAGTTTTCACATTTATACCCTAAATTTTCCGAATCAACGTGTGAGCTCCTAAGGCAGCATTTTCTTCCTCATTTAATTGTACCTCACCACATGGCCTGGATGTTAATTGTTGCTCTGGTAACCTTAATTGGGCTGCTTCAGAAGGACTATCCACTACAAGAAATTAGGCGATTCCCGACGGCCATATCTGTCGGGAAACAGTCAGAAAACAACTTTCCCAACTAATTTCCGACCGATTTGAACCGTCGGGACTATGGCGTCGGAAATCAAAAACCGTCGGGACTAGAGCATCTCCAATGTATTTTTCCATTTTCATCTCCAAAATGGAGTAACTCCATTTTGGAGTTGCGTTTCTCTCCAATGTATTTCTCCATTTTCTACTCATTTTCTTTTAATTTATTGTTGATTGCTAATAATACACTATATTTATAAAATTTACAAATAGACCTGTTAATTTTTTTTTCTTTTAAAATTTCCATCAATTTAAATTTAATCATTATAATACAAAGAAAAACACATTAAATCACCAAAAAATAACAAAACAAAGTAGATTTTAATTTAAACGTCACCATTTGAATATTTTTTCCATAAATGATCAACTAAACCATTTCGAAGTGAGAAATGAACGCTTTTATCTTTGATTCCTCTGAAACGAGCAAGAAAATTTTGGAACCGAATATTTTCGTCCTCATCTAATTCTACCTCTGGAGGTGGAGCTTCTCTTCCAACTTCAATCGGAGCATCAAGATCACGCTCATCCTCGATTATCATGTTATGTAAAATTACACATGTAGTCATTATGTCATGTAACACTTTCTTTTGCCAAAAACGAACCGCTCTTTTCACAATAGCAAACCGCGATTGGAGAACTCCGAAGGCATCTTCTACATCTTTCCTACATGCTTCTTGTCGCATAGCAAAATGTTTTTTCTTTGCACCGATTGGCTCGTGAATAGTTTGCACTATGGTAGACCATTTCCAATATATGCCATCAGCCAAATAATAACCCATATTATATTATATTCCTTGCATTGTATAATGAACAGGAAGAGCGATACCTTGAGCAAGATTGGAGAAAAGATGGGAAGATTCCAACACATTAATATCATTATTAGTGCCTGATATTCCGAAATAAGCATGTCATATCCAAAGGTCATAATCTGCCACAACTTCAAAAATTATTGTTGGTGATCCACTACCGATTTCCGAGCCGTTAATCTGTCGGAATATTCCGACCGAATTCTGAGGGAATATAGGTTCGTCGACATTCCCTCGAAAATCCGTCGGAATATTCCGACCGAATTCCGAGGAAAGTTCATCCGTCGGAATAATACGACTGATTTCCGAGGAAAATCAATCCCTCAGAATTCCCTCGATCTGCCCTCGGTATTCCGTCGGGATTTTCTGACAGTTTCAAACCCGTCGGAAAAGCCATCGGAAATGCGGGTATTTTCTTGTAGTGAATATACCGACCAATTTCCGATGGTCAAATATCCCGACCGATTTCCGACAGTCAAATATCCCGACTGATTTCCGACGGTCAAATATCCCGACCATATTCCGACTGAATTCCGAGGGGCTTATTCCCGACCAATCCCAAACGATCAACAATCCTGACCGTTTTCCGACGGGTTTATAAAAAAATCTATAATTTTAAAATCAATAAAATAATGATTTTTAATTATATTATATTAATTAATAATTCAAATATAATTAAAATTAAAAATAAATTTGTTTTGAAATTAAATTGTGCATAATAATAGTTTTGAAATATAAAATTGTTTTCAAAATACAAAAACATAAAAACTAATTTCCCGTTCCAGATCCCGAAGTTTTCTTTCCCTTTCCCGTTCCCGGGAACTTCGATTTCATCCAAACCGACATCTCAGTGAATTCCAACTTTGTCTCTGTAAGCTCCTCTTGCGTAGCACCTAACTTCATTTCGTTTTCCGCTTTCGCTGCCTCCAAAGCTGCTACTTTTGTCTTCAGCTCTTCATTCTTCTGGACGAGATCTTCAGAGTAATCGTGAAAACCCGATGTAGCTCCGGAGAATTCCATATCCGGGACCTTACCCAAACCCCCGCGACGCCGCCCTTTTTTATCAAGGGAAAATTCCTATAGAAAGTAAAAATAAATTAGAACATAATAAAATTATAATGTAAAAACTAAATGAAAACAAACAAAAAAACTTACGTTGAGAACAAGACGGTTGATCTCTTCCCGCGTCACCTCGAAGGAACCGGAGGAGTCGCCTTTTGATTGTTGGGTCAACTCGAGCTTCTTCTTCTTCACGTTCTCGTAGATCTCACTCATGAGTGAATCCTGAATAACCCCGATTGTCTTGCTCGTGTGGCACGTCCTCATCAACTCCACGTGATCCGGACGCACACCTCCGGCCTCATTGGTTTACAAAAAACGACAGAAATTAAATATTAATAAATAATTTAATAATTAAATATAGAAAACAATGGAAACAAAAAAATATTACCATTTGTATTTCTCGGGTCCGGAAGCTGCTCGATCCCGAGTTGTGGACGTACTGTCCCTTACCGGATCGATCACTCTTTCGGTTTTCCGAATTAATATTCGATGTTTTTTCTGTCTCGGGCTTTTCCCAATATGGTTTGTAGTCCTCACAAACATCGAGGTTTAAGCTTTTCGGTTTGTCTGCCCCTTTCCTCCACTTTTGCTTCCACTCGTTCATGTTTCTTTTGAATTGAGTAGCCGCCTCCTTCAAAAACGCCGTCTCCTTGGTGGTCGTGTCGGAATGATGCCATGTAAACTCTTGCTGTGAAAACAGAAATTAATTAAAACATATCAAAAATAAAAATAAAACATATAAATAGGAAAATAATGTAATTTAGAACTTACCGCAAATTGTCTAAACCAAATTTGCTTCTCCTCATACGGGATATCAGAAAACTTCTTGTACGGTTTGTCGAGGATCGAATGCAACATCCTCAAAACGGACTTGATAATCCCGTTGTTCGATATACCAAACCTAAAAAAAAGATAAACTATTAATAATTTCACACGGTTTAAAAAAAGGGTTCAGTTACCATGTCGATCTTCCGCGGAGTCGTGGATCGAGCCTGACGAGTAAGTCCCGCCCCGGTTGTTGGACTAACTGCTCGATACTCATGATATGAGGAAGAGCTTCATTATGCGTTTCTGGGACATGAGAAAGCCCTGGAATTTGTCTTGGACTAGGGGACCCCGTTGGCGAACCGTCTTGTTGACGTCGATGCGTCCCTCAAGACGAACCACCGCTATGTTGTTGTGGTTGCGGCCCTTGATAAGCTCAAATTAATACCTTAAAAGTACTAAAGCTTTGTCGATTGTAATACTTAGGGATCGAATCCACATAGACTCAAGAAAAGACACAATAGATTTATTAGGTTTGAATTAAGCTAAGTGATCAATGGAATTGAAAGCAAATACGTAAAAGTAAACAAGTTGTAATTCGATGGAGGAAGATAGGTTCATGGTATTTCTCAGGAAATCAATGAATGCAGACAAACTAACTAGTCAGGGTTCAGGTTATGCACGATTCTTGAACTCAAATCACTAAGTTATAATTAACCAAATGTCGTTGGGAGAATTATCTAAGTCTAAATCCCAAAATTCCAAATCTCTTTGCAAATCCTAAAGATCTAAACCAGCTTTAAAGTTCAGGTTTGATATGTTCACCAAACAACTAAACCAAATCTCTTTGCGGATAGCTATTTTGCTCACCCTAAGTTCTGTCAGATTATCAATTGCACTGTCGTGCCTAATCGATTAACCTAAGATCTAAGTTTCATATTCGTCAACCTAGAATTAGCTTTGAGAACAACCTATGGTGAAGAACTAATTCTGATTATGATCCCTAATCAACCAATTAACCTAACATTCAAAGAGATCCTTTATGAGAACCCTAAACCTAAAGGAGATCTACTCATACATGATCAATGGAACATAAATCATAGATGAATAGAATTGCATAAAAGAAATCAATAAGAAACAAGGGTTCAGAGTTGTCTCCCCAAAAACCATGGAACAAATCTCTCTCAAAGTATCAAGAATAAAATAAAGCTTAGAATAAAACTTAGCCACAAAGGTGGCTGAAAAACCTAATTAATAGCTAAAACATGTTTTGGGCTTGGTTGTAAATAATAAAGTCTTATGGGCTTGAAAACAGAATCTTCAATCGCGATTTGTGTCTATCTGCAGTCGGTATCAACCGATACCATAAGTGTATCGATCGATACTCGGGCTTCGATTCGGGTATCTCAGCTACACGATCTCTGCTTTGATCCAAAAGGCTCCAGAATGCTCCAATATCTCCAATTGTGCTCCAAACGAGCCAAAACCTGAAAAGACTCTAAAAGACTACGAAAAGACTAGAAAGACTCTATAAGAAGGACTTATATCATGGCTAAAAAGGGGTAAAAACCATGATATATCAACTCCCCCAGACTTAGCCTTTGCTTGCCCTCAAGTAAACAAAAAGCTAAACAAGAGAAAGAGGTTTGAAAAACACGGAGACTCACTTGTTCTTGAAACATTGCAATGACCCTTTTTCGTAGTGCTCCACATATCACGTAATCAGTTCCCAATCTAACCACCATGTACTTCTCCGTAGACATTCGCAGCTTCCCAGACTACACACATTATTTCACAGCATCGTCCAATAAAGCCCTCATCGCCAGTTTCATTGCTGTAATCAAGGGTAAATGGCCAAAACCGACCCAAACTATGTTTATATGTTCGATTTAGACCTAACATTTATGACGGTTCTCAGAGAAGATGATGCTCGTCGAACTTCTCGGAGAAGATGATCCTTAAATGCTTCTATTTTCTCTCATCTCTCTCTCTTGAAACCATTTGATTTTGTTCTTCGAAAACTTTGTTTGTTGTTTCTGTTGTGTGTTTTGACTTTTGAGTTCCCATATAATGCAAAAGAGAGACAAAGAGAGACAAAGAGAGAACCAGTGTGGTTTCTTAAGTTATATATATAAAGAGGAATGGCTTCAAACGTTGTTGTCACTACAAAAAAAAAAAAAAAAAAAGATCGATAACACAAAATGACTTGACTTAACGCCTATCCGATCTTACAAAACAACAACATATTTTTGTTACTTCTTCAAGATACGCTTGGAGAATATCTTTTTGCAATAAGGGCTTGACTTGAGCATCCCATACCTATGAACTTGCTCCACCAACCGCGCATGAACACGACCCTGTTTCAAACCCAAAACCCAAAACACACCAAAGTTTGAAATGCAGCACTGAAGCACACAACATCCATGGCGATGAGTTGCAATCTCAGCACAGTACCTCGTAGCAGCTTCCACCACAAACAGAGATCTTCACCACTTTCTCTACCACCGTCACATCCTCGCCGTCGATTTCGACTCCCTTCCGTTTCTTCTCGAGTGTTGACGACGGCTTGTCGGAAAGCCTCATGGTTAAGCGATGGTGGATTGGAGCTGCTTCTCGACGACAGATTTTTGGAGCTTCAATTTGTTGAGAAGCTCGATGGAGGGGTCGATCTCCGGCTTTGTTGTACGGGAGGCCTTGAGAGCGCGTATGGCGTTACCATGGACTTTGACGGAGGAGGATTTCTCCGAAAGTGAAAGACAGAGAGATTGTTCGGTAGCGTCCATTGGAATATGGATCGGATTAAGGAAGACGAGTCTTCGTGTTCGTCGAGGAAGACGAGTCTTCGTGTTCGTCGAGGAAGACAAAAAAATCCCTAATTATTTTAGAGACAAAACGACAGCGTTTTCTATAATTTTACAAATTCTAGACTACCCAAAACGACGTCGTTGCAGACATGGCATCCACGTCGACAGGCCTTAACGGATCGTTAACTATTTGACGGCAAGTGTATGAATCGGCACAAAAAAAAACTATAGTTATGAAATTTAAATTATTATAGCGTTAGATATGTTTTGGAACCGTCACAAACGTTAGGTCTAAATCGAACATATAAACATAGTTTGGGTCGGTTTTGGCCATTTACCCCTGTAATCAATGCCAAGAACCTTGTATACTCTTTTCTATATAATATAATGACAAAAGAACCACCTAATTTTCACACTTTTTGGTATTGGTTCCTCTCCCCCAGACTTATTTCACATCATGTTCTCTTGCATATGGTTCGAAACGCGAGTATTGATGGTGTTTGCCACTGAATCCCCGGTTCTTCCCTCAAAAGTAATCAAAGGTGTAGACGAATAATGGTATCACAGAAAATTTTCCTAACCTCGCTTCCACCTTTGTGTGATCATTCCTTCTGAGGTAGAATAATGAGATCGCTGGAAATTTTCCTATCCCTCTACTCAGAAGAAAATCATTTCATTTTTTAATGCTTTTATTTATTAATTTATAACAGGGGAGAGAGATACCATTACTTTCTACACATGGGTTCCTTTGTCAGATACGAATGAGGAATCAAGCTCTATGGACATCAACCACATCGATGAAGTAAAAAAAAATGGCTCATGCTTCAATGGATTCTGCTGGAAACATGGGTGTCTTCTAGTTAACTGGCCAGCCTTTGGATTTTTCATTAGTCCGATCTTGAACTGATTCTGTAACAATGGTCACTTAGAAGCAAGGTCAACACAATAGATTCAAGAAAAAGATCATCATCTCCAACAAATTTTGACTCAATAAAACAAAATTTGACTCAAAAACGACTGACTCTAAGAAAAACAAACACGTTGTCAGCAACTACCTCCCCCAGACTTAAACAACACTGTCCCCAGTGTTATCGAGTCTAGAGTCGGTAAAAGAAAACAAAAGAACTGAGTGTAGGCGTGAAAATCAGAGAAGTTACCTGCGCGTTGTGTATCGACCGATACCATTACTGGTATCGATCGATACAAGGACCATTGGTCGATGCAACGTCTGTTTATCCTGATGTCGATCGATACCAGTAATGGTATCGGTCGACACAGCCCCTTTTCATCTGATTTACTCGAAAAACACAAGACACAAAACCAAAAACCAAAAAAAATAAAAGAAATATGTACACATACTCACCAGTGGGTTGCCTCCCACCAAGCGCTTGTTTTACGTCACGAGCTTGACTTTACGGACGATCAGTCAGGATAAGAATGAGAACTTGCTCCAAAACAAGCTCCACAACTTGACATCTCCAGCTTCAGAATTCTGCTCAACATACCCTTCACAGCATCCTTTCCTTTCTCTTTCAGCTCTGAAGTGAGAATAGCTCTAACCTTAGAGAATGGTTTCGAAGTTCCCTTGGACTTCACCTTATATTCAATCGAATCTCCATCACACTTCTGAGGGATTAAGGTCACATGGGTATCACTCTCGACTCTTTTGTTCTTCACCTTCTTCTTTGCCTTAGCCATTTTGATGTCTTTCTTGGTGATGATAGAAGAGCCATCTAAAATGTCTATGACAGTTGGCTAATCATAAGGCTCGTCCAAAAGATCAACCATCAACGTCTCTCCTGTGACAACAGTGATGCAAGAGATATGTTTGGGAGCTCTTCTAGAAGGAATGGCTTTATAGGAGACCTCATTGTCAATGTATGAGAACGAGATTCTCTTACTGGGCGTGTCTATAGCTGCACCAACTGTAGCCATGAACGGTCTTCCCAGAATCAAAGGCGTACTAGATCTTTCACTCATCTCCACAACTTGAAAATCAGCAGGAACCAGACAATCTCCTACTTTAACAAGCAAATCAGGGATTATACCGTACGGAACTTAGGTGGAAGAGTTCGCGAATGCGAGAGTCATCGTAGGAGATCTTATATTAGCGATTCCCAACCTCTCTGCAATTGCCTTTCACATGACATTGACGTTAGACCCTGAATCAACGAGAGATTCTGTGAATTCAACTCCAGAGATAGAGCATGGAACCGAAAACTTTCTTGGTCTCCTCTCTTAGTCAACTGCTTCATTGGTGGTGGTGTGCTTCTTGCCTTGATGAAGAGTACCTCGATCTCTTATAGTGTTTCTCTGCAATCTCGGAAGTGACTAAGCAAATGGCGGTATTCCAAAGCTTCTTCAAAAGACATCGTATGGGGAATCCTCCTTACCATCTCTCAAAACCGAGCAACTTCTCTGCAGTGATGGGATTTCTGAGATGTCTAGGTGGTAAAGGATATGGAACCTTAGGCTTGTAAACACGTTCCTCGACAACCTTCGATTTTTTCACGATTTCTAGCTCAGTCTGCGAGGGGTGTCGATCGACACCAGATTGGTGTCGGTCGACACAAGGCTTCTGTGTCGTTTCCTCAGATTGGTGTCGATCGATACCATGTTGGTGTCGATCGATACCAAGTGTGGTGTCGCTCGGCACAGCCGAATTTGGCTCAAAATCAACTTCAATCTCTGCGAATTTTTCTGCATTCAAACCCTTTTCTACCACTGCAGTGACCTCTTCAGCACTTCTTAAGGTGATTACATTGACGTATTCATTCTGTGAATGAACCATCTTTCCCTTGACAGCTGCTGTAGTCTGAGCTATTTGAGTTTCCAGCATCTTCTGATGAGTACTGAGAGACTCAATTTTTCCATTCAGATCTGTGTACATAGCATCCATCTTCCCATTGAAGTCCATTGTCATCTTCTGCTGTCCCTGAAGAATCTGTTCAATCATAGACTCAACCTTGTTCTCAGGAGTTTTGGGTGGTGGAGATTGGTACCCTCCTTGCTGAGCATTGTTGGTGAAGTTTGAGGTGTTGTTTTGCTGGTATTGATTCTTATGACCTTGAAACCCAGCTCCATCAATGTAGTTAACATCTTCTACTTCATCGTCAGCAGCAAAGTGGACTGCTTTTTGGGTCTTTCCCATCAACAGATTGTGCACTAAATCCAACTTAGCTTGAACCTCAGCAATCTGCGAAGAACTAATTATGATTATAAACCCTAAACAACCAATTAACCTAACATTCAAAGAGATCATTTATGAGAACCCTAAACCTAAAGGAGATCTACTCAGACATTATCAATGGAACATAAATCATAGATGAATAGAATTGCATAAAAGAAATCAATAAGAAACAAGGGTTCAGAGTTGTCTCCCCAAAAACCCTGGAACAAATCTCTCTCAAAGTATCAAGAATAAAATAAAGCTTAGAATAAAACTTTGCCACAAATGTGGCTGAAAAACCTAATTAATAGCTAAGACACGTTTTGGGCTTGGTTGTAAATAATAAAGTCTTCTGGGCTTGAAAACAGAATCTTCAATCGCGATTTGTGTCTGTCTGCAGTCGGTATCGACCGATACTATAAGTGTATCGATCGATACTCGGGCTTTGGGTATCTCAGCTACACGATCTCTGCTTTGCTCCAAAAGGCTCCAGAATGCTCCAATATCTCCAATTGTGCTCCAAACGTGCCAAAACCTGAAAATACTCTAAAAGGACGACGAAAACACTTGAAAGACTCTATAAGAAGGACTTATATCATGGCTGAAAGGGGGTAAAACCAATGATATATCAGCCCTCGAGACGAACCACTCCGGCGAAGGTTATCAAAACCATCGTACGACCTCGAAAAAAACCCGTAAACTTTGTTAGATGTCAAAAATTATAAAAATACTAAAAATATTATCAAAAACCCGAAAAAATTATGAAACGTTTAAACCCAAAAAAAATTATGAAACGTTTAAAGTTTTATCAAAAACCCGAAACAAATTATGAAACATTTAAACCAGAAAATATTATCAAAAACCCGAAAAAATTATGAAACGTTTAAACCTGAAAAAAATTATGAAACATTATAAGTTTTATCATAGACCCGAAAAAATTATGAAACATTTAAACCCAAAAAATATTAACAAAACCCGAAAAAATGCTAAAAACGTTTTATATAACTAAGCAAAAATAATTTAAAATTTATAACCTAAGCAAATCTAACAAACTATTACACAAAAACATTAAACAAAAAATTATAACCTAAACTAAAATTTTTAACTTAAACAAAAATATTTCACAAAAATCTAACCACAAATCTATTGACAAATCCCACAAATCTAACCACAAACCTAATATTTGCTAATTACTTACACAAATCTAACAAAACTAACAGCCTAATAATCATGCATGGTGAAGGGATGAAGAAGACGGCGGCGGATGAGGGACGGGGGAGAGAGAGGGCGATGGCGGCGTGAGAGAGAGACGGAGAGAAAGAGAGCGACAAAGAGAGAGAGAGAGCTATGAAACCGAATGAGGAATAAGAAGAGGAATCGCTGTTTTAGATCTATTGATTTCCGACCGATCCATTCGGTCGAGAATCAATTAATAAACCTCCTAATTATTTCGTTTGGCGGTCAATTTTCGCGGGTATATTTCACGACGGTCGGAAATCGATCGGAAATTTCCTACGAAATTCCGAACGATAAATAACATTGCATGCCCTCTGATGGGGTGATTTACAAGTGTATAAACACATGTAAATATCGAAAACTTTCATATCGGTCGGAAATTCCAACAGACATGAAAATTTCCCGAAAAAAGCTAAGTGTAAAACATACCGATTTATAAATTCCGTAGGAAATCGGTCGGAAATTCTGAACGATTTCTGACTATTTAGGGTTAAGGGTAAGAAATAATAAATTGTGAAATCATATAGGGTTTAAGAAACATCTACTAATCTTATTTCCTGACAACTAACTTAATAGGTAAACATAAAATGGATCATATGACGATTTATATGAATCGATTCGAGAACGAGTTTAACCTTTTATAACGATACATATAACTTATACTCACACTTTTCGGTTTCTTGTAGGGTTTTGATAACACCAGTTTTTGATCATTTTTATGGATCACTTTCATATTCTTTTGCAGGTGTTTTAACTCCGTTTTCAAAAGTTTTCAAGTGATTTTCATATTTTAGAGATTTGAAAGACTTTTCAGGTAACTCGGAATAAAATAGTGCATTTCGGAGCAAAAGTACGTTTTTGGATAAACTTGGACTGTCAAAAAGTCTTGAAGTTAATGGAGACCTTTTCATAGTCTGCTCATCCCCAAATTTGGACACAACAAAGTGGAAACAATCAGCTTTCAAATGCAAATTGATTGGAGGCAATCCAATGGTTGGATCCTTAAATATACCCGAAGCACTGAGGACCGATGAAGCTGCCCGAAGAAGTAGTCCACCACGGGTCGAGGAGCCGAACCCGCGGCCAACACCATTCCGCCACCCCTGGAGCCACCCCACCCGCGGCCAGAGCCCATTTCACCGTGGCCAGGAGCTTCGCACATGCGGCCAAGCCTAATTCCGCCCAAGATGATCCGTTTCTTCACACGAGGCCAAAACCGTCTTTTCCCATCAAACCCTAAACGAAATTAGCTCTATAAATACTTATTTTATGCCTTTTAGACAGACATGTTACATTATTTTCACGCTTGAAGGCAGAAGCGAAGCTCTTGTGACTTGTGCACTTGTTTTCTTTGGTTTGGAGCAAAGGATTCTCGATTCGTGTTCTTCGATAGAGAAGCTTTCTTCATCCCTTTTTACTTAATGTTTTTATTTGATTTATTGAATATGATTACCTCAGCTATGGCTGAGTAATCTCCTTGTTGGGCATAGAGGTTTGAAGGGGAGCTTATGGTTTGATTCTATTAGGTTATTAGTCTAGGATACCGATTAGGGTTCTTCGTTCTATCCTTGTTGTTAATATCTATAGAGCTTGATTCATCATTGATTCATCATTCGTATCTGATATTAGGCGTTTTAGAGCCACGTAAGTGCTGTATCTAATCGCTTGACCTAGGGTAGACGAGCAAATCCGTCGTAAGAATTTGGAAGTATACTTACGGAGGAATTGTGGGCGTAAACGACATTTGAGAGTATCATTCACTTCTTGCGCGGGCGGAGTCGGAAGCTACCGTCCGAGTACTGAAGTGAGTAGGTTTGTGTGATTACGGTAGTAGACTACATGCAGCGTACGTGTTCCAAGTTCAAGAACCCAAAGACGACAAAAAGTCGCTTTAGAAATCCTAGAAAGTTCATTGTAAAAATCGGCCATAAACCCTAGAAAATTCCCGATTGCCCAACACTTCGTTTAATTGATTCACAACCCCGATAAAATAATTAGTTAGCTACTGCCCTTCTTAGTTTAGTTTAGATTCCATAGATACGACCGTAACAAAACCCAAAATATATTTACGTCTAGACATAAGTTAGAACTCGTTAGAAATTGGACAACGTCTATCCCAGTGGATTTGATTCCTAAATACTACTTCGTGTGATGTGCACTTGCGGCTTAGATATAAAGGGTAAAACCCCACGCCGGGGTTAATTCCCGGTGTGTCATGTTTTTGGCGCCGTTGCCGGGGATAGTTTAGCTTGTTTGATTTCGTATTCTAATTTCTGCTTTAGACACTTTTGATTTTCAAGTTTTTTGTTGTTCTTTTGACTTTCTCCTTTATCTTTGTCTTTTGTTCTAAGGTGCATGCACACTAGGAGAACTTCTAGAGTAACGTTACCGCTACTAGACGATATCGACAAACACGAGAGAGAACTCCGAAGATTCAAAAGAAACTTAAGGATGACCAAAAAGGACCACCCGGAAGATCAACTAAACCGTGATCAACTAGATCACGAGGATAACCGTGATTTTTCGAATCACAAAGAAGATCAAGAGGCTGTCTGTGGTACTAATGACCAGCCACATCTCAATCCCGAAGAAAACCACAACCAAAACCGAAATGCTGAAAATCCGAGGTGACAACTTCCCGTCGATCGTGATGCACCATGGAACGATACTCAAGCTAATGCACCAATTCCTCCTAATGGCGTAAACGCCAACCGTCCCGTGCTGCCCACTAATCCTCTGAGGAGACAAGTGCGTAACCGCATCATTGCTTATTTTGATGCACCGTATCAACACTTCCAAAACCGAGCGGCCATACAACTACCTATACTGAACGGAAACAATTTTGAGATCAAACCTCAAATCATTGCTTTGGTAAAACAAAGTCATTTTCATGGAGTTGAAAAATAGCATCTGATGGAGCACATCGAGTTGTTCGAAGTGATATGAAGAACGACGAGAACGAACCAAGTTCCCACCGACTATTTGAAGTGTAATCTTTTTCCTTTTTCTTTGGCTGATAAAGCTCACTGTTGGTTGAAATCTTTATCCGCATGATCTATTACTAATTGGGAAGAGTTTAAATCCGCCTTCCTAAATTATTTCTACACCAAGTCGATATCCAACTCATTGAGAAACAAAATTCAAAGTTTTCATCAACAATCGGTGGAGTCTTTCCATGAAGCGTTAGAACGTTTCAAAGAGTACGAGAGAGATTGTCCTCATCACGGTTTCTCCGGTCCGAATTTGCTCAACACTTTCTACAGAGGATTACTACCGAAATATCAACTTTCTCTCGACACGGCCAGCAATGGAGACTTCTCCATGAAGACCATCAACCAAAGAAGAGCTATCATCGAAAATCTTTCTATGTTGGATAGCAACAATTCTCCCGAATACGACAGATCGACTAGATCGAATGTGTCAGAATCCAAGGAGATAGCCGAGCTAAAAGTCATGATAAATCGACTTCTCAACAACCAAAACCGTCAAGTACATGCTTGTGAAGCTACTGTTGGAGTCAATGATGAAACTTATTACGAACCCGACAACAACGGTTCATATTTTCAAGAAGAAGAAGTGAACTACGTGGGAGCACAAAACTCATACCAAAGCCGTTTCAACAACGGATTCAAAAACAACTTCCGCAATGCCAACTTCAAAAATCTCCCGTATCGAAACCCGAACGTGGAGAACCCTCAAGATCAGCCTTATCCACAACAATCGAGGCCATACCAAAACCAGTTCCAAAACGAGAACTATGGAGGAAATGGGAACTTCCAACCATGACCGCCCTTCAATGCTCAAGCCGCTCCTTTCAACAACTCAAACACGCAGTAACAAGGTATCTCTAACTCTCAACTTGCTGCCCAAATAGCGAAGCTCGAGCAATCAATTCAACTCCTTACCCAAAGCAACGAGAAGACGACGAAAGATTTTAACATCAAGGTCGATTGTATGTACAACAACTTGAATGGGAAATTTGAATCTCTTTCAACCCATATCAAGAAGTTGGATATGCAAGTCTCTCAAACCGTGAACTCCACTAAGAGACCGAGCGGAATTTTACCCGGAAGAGTGGAAGATAACCCGAAGAGATTTTGCAACGTGATTTCCACCACACCCGAAGAGTGGAAGTCAATGATAAGATGGAGCCTAGAGAAGTTCCAAAATTCGTCACACTCTACGGACGAGACGTTACTGAATCCAATATGATCCAAAAACCACCATTCGAGGTACCAAAACTAATCATGCTTCAAAAGTTTAGAAAAGACGATGATCCGGGAAGTTTTTCCTTTTCTTGTTTGATTTCGGGAATTTATTTTGCAGATTGTTTGTGTGATTCCAGAGCCAACATCAACATCATGTCTAAGACATTTGCCGAGAAACTCGGTATAATGAATATCACGCCATCTACCGTGAGCATAATTTTTTGGAACTCATCACAAAAGAAACCCGAAGGAGCGATCCATGATCTTCAAATACTCATTGGAAACAAGATCGTTCCCGCTGTTTTTCAAGTTCTCGAAATGGAACAAGACAAGGATAAACCGTTGATTTTTGGTCGACCTTTCTAAGCTACCATTGGCGCCATCCTTGATCACGCCAACCGTCAAGTCGTCTTCTTGAATGTGGATCGAAGGAGGCTCTATCCTACTGTCCCGGACGAAATTCCAAACCAAGGGACGAACAAAAGATGAAAAACTCGATTTTCCCTAAAGGAAAAGAGAAAGATGAGTCGACTAAGACGGAACCCCCAAAGGTAATTCCACCATTCACTTCAGGTTTTATATAGGATTTCAGGTTTTATATAAACCGAAAAAAAAAACCCAAAAACATTCAATAAATCAAAACACAAAAAAATTTGAGAAGACATTCGAAACAGATCGTGAAACGATGAATGAACGAAGGAGAAAACGACCCGAGGCGAAGGCCACTTGGTCGCGGCTGGAAGAGCCAGACCCGCGGCAGAGGAGGCATCGACCGCGTGGGCGTTGGCCGGTCCCGCGGCGAGAAGGCACTTGGTCGCGGTCGCGCAGTCTCCACCTGCAGCCAGCCTCATTCCGTCTCGAACTTCACCCCGTCCATTCCCAACCGTTCCCGACACTAAACCGTGCAATTCCGAACATGTTTCCGACGTGAAATTAAACCACACCCGGTTTAAATCCTGTGCCGGTAAGGTAAGTCACAGAAGTTTTTGAAAAACAGAAAACTTCTTTTTACATAAAAACAATTTTTCAAAGAACAAAAAGAGAATTTCAAGATTCAAGCTCTCTTTGTTCTTCTCTTCCAAAAGACTTGGAGATTTTGAGCAAGAACAACATTTTTCAATTCAAAAGCTTTTACGAAAATTCTTCGGTCCATTCTCACTCTTTTTCGGAGAAGATTTTAATTCCTCACTCATCCCGTCAATTCCAACAAGGTACGAACCCAATTCTTTACTTTTTCATATGAACAAGAACCTAGTGTTTTTCTTGAATTCACTAGATCTATGTATTTGATGGTTAAAAATTATTAGAGAACTCTAGATTGAACTTCTATAATGATTAGAACTTCAATTTTAGCACTTAATTCCCTTGGATTTGAGATTTTTGTGATTTGGAATTTTCAAGCTTAAATAAAAACGAATTTGTAGATTAATTTTGATTAATTTGAACAAGTATAGTTATATCGTAAATTAGCAAACAGTAATCTACTGAAATTTACATAAAGTTGAACTTAAAATCAATATCTATAAATTTTTATGCAAGAACGTCAAAAACCCGGAATTCACGATCATGAACTCGATTTGTTTAAACTTGTGATCAATATTTTTTGTTTCATTGATTGAATTGATACTAGAATTAATATCTTCGCATACTGAAAATTTTCAATCACAACCATATTCATAATTTTTTCCGAGAATTGTTTTCTATTTTGTAGGAACAATGGACCACGAGAGAATGAGAATAACTCGCTCAAAGAAGAACAGTTACATAGGAGATTGACCAATAGTGGAACCGAGGAGAGCGAAGAAAGCTCGAATACACGAAGCGTAGGAGATGACACAAACTTGGTGAGTTCTTGGCAAGTCGACAACGTTCGATTAGAACTAGTGTGCCACCACCGCGACCTGACCCGACACCTTCTCCTCCTCGTGAACCAACACCACCTCCGGAACGAAGACCAAAGAGAAGACGTGATTTGGTATCTCGACGTACTTAACCTTCGACCTTTCATAGAGCTCAGGCGACGCCTAGCCATGCACTTCAGCACCACGGTTTAATCAATCTCTTTCACCTTATCTTTTATTTTAATAATTTTACCATCTTTTCACCAACTTTTTCACACTAAGGACATTGTGATTTAAGTCTAGGGGAGGATGTTTATCTGTTACTAATCTATTTTTCTTTTCTTTGGATCTTTTTAATTCTCGCTGATTTTTTAAGACCTCGTGTAATATTTTTATTAAGTATTTTTCAGGAACATAAGAACAAAATCTATGATGATATAGACCAGTAATTAGTACTATTTTTAATTCTACACTATTTCCTCGTGCTAGCTCTTTTGTGGTTTAGTACTAGACTAGGCGGTAGCTAGAGTGTTTTCAATGCGACATCCCCAGAGGATTTTGAGCCATAGAAATTCTTTCTGACATGATATACTAGCTCATTTATTTGAACTTAATCTATATTTAATTTTCTTATCAATTGTTTTAGGCGAGACAACGAGTCATACATCTATGACATATTTTTCACTTTTACCGCTCTTTGTTGTCCTAGATGGCCGATTCATCTTTAGCCGGTATCTCACCTGAAACTTAACATTTGTTCAAACCTCATGCAACTCTATTGTTGTCTTATGTGCATATATGTGCAAAAACGCCGGAAAGGGAGGAACGACACAATTTTTCAGTCACTCGAGAAGACGACAGACTAGACTGATTTCGGTTGTAGAGGTATCAACAAATCAAGCTAAAATCTTTGTTTGTAACCGGTAATTTTCATACTCTCTAAGGCTCTCGTTTAAAGGCGTTTCCCCTTTCTTAAAAAAAAAAAAAAAAAAAAAAGAGAAAACCGAAAGGAAGGGAAATAAAAGCCTAAGAGTCTTAGAGTAGTCTATATTTTTACCAAGGCAACTATGTTTCAATATGTGAGGAGTAAGAAGCCGTTCGAATCATTACCCGGAGAAAAATTTAAGTCAGGGGAAACGACAGAAAAGTTCTGTCAAAGGGAGAAGAGTCCCGACGAATGAGGAGTTTTGCAGCAACACTTATGCGAGCAAGGAGTGACTGAAAACTGTAGGTACCAACAACTCCATCCTATCCTGCTGTTTTGCATAATATCTAGCATCCTCCAAAGAAAATACGGTAACCCGAAATACTTTTAGCCTCACCTCTAAATTGCCCGTAAATGCCTAGCATCGATTGTCTTGTCTAATATTTTTGGTAAGAATCATGCAATCTTTAATGAATGTTAAGAGCTAGTTGACTGAAACTTATGATCTATGTGGTTAGACTTTCGCATGACGAATACCGTGGATTAGCGTTGTAGTACTTTAGTGAGAATTTTCTAGACTAAGTCCGATTGATGCATTACGTTGGTTATGGTTTAGAGGGACGGTCACTGAGAATTTTGTTAGTTCCTATATTTTCGAAAACCTCTTTCCGAGCATAGATTTCTGTTTTGTTTGAGGACAAACAACGATCTAAATCTGGGGGAGTTGATAACACTGGTTTGACCATTTTTATGGATCACTTTCAAATTCTTTTGCAGTTGTTTTAACTCCGTTTTCAAAGGTTTTCAAGTGATTTTTATATTTTAAAGATTTGAAAGACGTTTCAGGTAACTCGGAATAAAAGAGTGCATTTCGGAGCAAAAGTACGCTTTTGGATAAACTTAGACCATCAAGAAGTCTGTAGCTAATGGAGACCTTTTCACCGTCTGATCATACCCAAATTTGGACACAACAAAGTAAAAACAACCAGCTTTCAAATGCAATTAGATGGGATGCAATCCAATGGTTGAATCCTTAAATATATCTAAAGCATTGAAGACCGATGAAGCTGCCCGAAGAAGCAGTCCACCGCGGGTCGAGGAGCTGGACCCGCGGCCAAGCACCATTCCGCCTCCCTTGGAGCCACTCCACCCGCTGCCAGAGCCCAGTTTGCCGCGGCTAGGAGCTTCGAACCCGCGGCCAAGCCTAATTCCGCCCAAGATGATCCGTTTCTTCACCTGAGGCCAAAACCATCTTTTCCCATCAAACCCTAAACGAGATTAGCTCTGTAAATACTTATTTTATGCCTCTTAGACAGACACATTACATTATTTTTGATATATCATGGTTTTTACCCTGTTTAGGCCATGATATAAGTCCTTTTTATAGAGTCTTCCTAGTGTTTTGTAGTCTTTTAGAGTCTTTTACAGGTTATAGCACGTTTGGAGCATAATTGGAGATATTGGAGCTTTCTGGAACATTCTGGAGCGAAGCAGAAGATCCGTGTAGCTGAGACGTCGAAATCACATGTGTATCGATCGATACCCTCTGGTATCGATCGATACCCGTCGAGGAAACAGAAGGATCGCGACTTATTTAAGAGTTGAAGAATTGCAAAATTGGCCCAAAAGACTTTGATATTTACAAGATGGCCCATAACGTGTATTAGCTATATAATTAGGTTTTCAGCCACCTGTTTAGGCTATGCTTTATTTTGTATGATTTATTTTACTTTGGTTTTGAGAGAGACAAGTCTGAATCTCCCTTCGTCCGAGATCAGATCTCAAAACCTCTTGTTACTCTTTCTATTTTATTGATGATTTATTCAGTTATGTTGATTGTTTCATTCTCCATGTCTGAGTAGATCCACTTTAGGTTTAGGGTTTTCTCATAGAGGATTTCCTTGAATGTTAGGTTAATTATCTGTTTAGGATTCACTATCTGAATTAGTTCTTCACCATATGTTGTTCTCAAAGCTAATTCTAGGTTGACGAATCTGGAATTTAGATCTTAGGATAATTGATTAGGCACGAGAGTGCGATTAATTACCTGATTGAACCTAGGGTGAGCAAATTGATTATTCGCAAAGAGATTTGGTTTAATTGATTTGTGAACATATCAAACCTGAACTTTAAAGCTAATTTAGATTTTAGGATTCGCAAAGAGATTTGGAATTCCTAGGATTTAGATTTAGATAGTTTTCGCAACGAGAGTTGGTTAACTATATTTTAGTGATTTGAGTTCAAGAACCGTGCGTAATCTGAATCCTGTTAGTTAATTTAGCTGTATTCATTGATTTCCTGAGAAAAACCCTGGGCCTATTTTTTCCTCCATTGATTTACAACACTTTTAATTGCGTACTTGCTTTCGTTTACATCTTTTGATTTAGCGTATTTTGGATCTATATAATCTATTGTGTGTTTCTGTGAGTCCTTGTGTTCGACCCCTAGCTATACTACGACAACTGCTTTAGTATCTTAGGGTATTAATTTGAGCATATCAAATTTGGCATCGTTGCCGGGGACTCAATTCACCATTAGATTTTAGCTAAGAAATTCGTCTAAATCGCCCGAGTATCGATCGATACCCTTCAGTATCGGTCGATACCCGACGTATATTTTAGTTACTTACGTTCTTGGTTTTTGTTTTCAGGTGCATGCCTAATCGAGAAACCAGAAGCAACAAGAACATCCCGCTAGTTGATCTATCACTGGAACAGCTAGCACTTGTGGAACACACAAACAGGAAAGCAAAGAAATCAGCTAAGATGAACAACAATCAGTTGGTTCGTGATGCAGCTGGTGCTTACAGAGACCAAGAGGGCAGGTTGTGCAATGAGCAAGGACAACGTCTGGATGGAGAGGGGATCGTCATACCACCTGCTCCTGTTGTCGCTGAGAATGTCGCTGGGAACGCGAGGAATGTTGTGGTTAATCGTGGAAGAACGATTGGTGAGTACAACAGGCCTGACCAGTTTTTCGCCAATCGGTCAGCAATTCGTCCTCCTGCGTTTGAGAGGAATGACTTTGAGTTGAAGTCTGCTTACTTTGCTCTTGTGGGACAGCATCTCTTTCATGGTCTTCCTCATGAACATCTGATGGACCATGTGGAGAAATTCGAGGACTTGGTCACTAGCATCAAGAGCAATGGAGTGTCCTACGACTATCTCTTCTGCAAGCTCTTCCCCTACTCTCTAGGTGGAGATGCGACCTACTGGCTGAGGCAGTTACCTCTTGGTTCGCTAACTACTTGGGAGGACACTAAGAGAGTCTTCCTGATCAACTTTTACCATGATGCACAATCTGAGGAATAAAATCTCCCAATTTTCTCAAGGACCTACTAAGGCGTTCAAGGCTGCTTGAACGAGATTCAGATCGTATCAGAGAGATTGTCCACATCACAGATACTCTGATGTCCAGCTGCTGGGTATCTTCTTTAGAGGAGTAGATTGGAGGTATCAGATGGCTCTGGACTCTTCAAGCAATGGTAATTTTAACAGCAGGTACCCTGAGGATGCTTATGTGTTGATTGAGAACTTTGCATCTAGCAGTAGCACCAAAAGCGCAGACTTCGAGCGCAAGAAGCTGGCTGGTAACATGGACGGATCGCAGATCGCTGAAGTTAAAGCTCAGCTGGATTCTATGCACAGTCTTCTGCTGGGAAAGACAACAAAGGCCGTCCACTTTGCTGCTGAGAATGAAGTGGAAGATGTTAACTACATTGGTGGTTCTGGTTTTCAGGGTCATCGATTTGGGTACAACACCAATCGAAACTTCACCAACTATGCTCAGCAAGGAGGGTACCAATCCCCACCACCCAAAGCTCCTGAGAGTAAGATTGAGGCTATGCTTGAACAACTAGTTCAAGGACAGGAGAATATGACAGTAACCTTCAATGGGAAACTGGATGCTGTGTACACCGATTTGAGTCGAAGGATCGAGGCTCTCAATACCAGTCACAGGATGCTGGAAACGCAAGTAGCTCAGACTGCAGCAAATGCCAAGGAAAAGACGGTTCATTCACACAATGCACACATCAATGCAATCTCCTCAAGTGCAGAAAATTTCGATGAGGATCCTCAAATCGCCATAGCATCGATCGATACCCCCAAGTGTCAATCGATGCCGGTTACAATTCTGAAACGGAACACTTCCAAAACCCGTGTATCGATCGATACCCCATTGGTATCGGTCGATACTGAGGCGATTTTTGAGGAAACACTTGAGACTTCGACTATGGTGCCTAAAGTACTTGCAGAGAGAGTCTATATACCGAGGATACCTTATCCCAGAGCTCTTGGGAAGGCTAAGAAGGAGGTAGAGGACGTAAGATGCAAAACCATGGATAATCTGACTGTGGAGCCTCTTGATGATGATATATCTGCCAAGGACAATTCAACAGCGATAGCATCGATCGATACCCCACCTGGTGTGGATCGATACCCCTCGCAGAACGAGCCAGAAACTGTGGAAACACCTGAGTTGATCAAAGAAAGAGTTCGCAAGCCCAAGAAGCTGAATCCTGTTCCTAAACACCCCAGAGATCCCATCTCTCCAAAGCAGCTGGGTGGCTTTGAGAAGATGGTAAGAAGGATTTCCCCTGAATCGTCTTTTGAAGAAGCTCTAGAACACCGTCATCTGCTAAGTCACTTCAAAGATTGCAGAGAAACTGAGGAAGAGATTAAGGCACTCTTCATTAAGGCTAGAGGTGCACCACCTCCACAGAGACAGTTGACCCAAAGAGAAGATCCAGGGAAATTCGTGGTTCAATGCTCTATCTCTGGAGTTGATTTCAAAGAGTCTCTCGTTGACTCAGGGGCTAGTGTCAATGTCATCTCAAGGGCAATTGCAGAATGGTTGGGCGCTGATATTCGATCTTCAAAGGTATTTATCACATTCGTGAACGACTCCACCTCACTTCCATACGGTACAATCTCTGCTTTGCTGGTCAAAGTAGGAGATTGTCTGGTGCCGACTGATTTTCAGGTTGTGGAGATGAGTGCGATATCTCGTATGCCTATACTCCTGGGACGACTATTTATGGCTACTGCTGGCGCGATCATAGACACGCCTAATAAGAGAATATCTTTCTCTTACATTGACGGATGGGTATATTATGATGTAATTCCCCCTAGGAGTACTCCCACACATGTCTCTAGCATCGAGGTTGTCACAGGATAGTCGCTGGCAGTTGATCTTTTAGAAGAGCCTCCTAATGAGCCTACTGTCGCAGACATTTCAGCTGAACCGCCCAACATTCCCAAGGAAGTTGTCAAGAAGGTTAAGGCAACAAAGAAGAAGAAGGCCAAGAGCAAAAAAGTCGAGAATCCCCATGTCACTTTAATCCCTCAGAAGAGTGATGGGAATTCGATTGAGTATAAGGTCAAGTGCAAAGGAGCTTCGAAGCCATTCTCTAAGGCTAGAATTCTTTTTACTTCGGAGCTGAAAGAGAAAGGACAGGAGTTTGTGGAAGGCATGTTGAGCAAAACTCTGAAGATAGCAATGTCAAGCTATGGAGCCTGTTTTGATGCAAGCTCGCACTCTTATCCAGCCTGAAGGGCGTTACAGTCAAGCTAATGACGTTAAACGAGCGCTTGGTGGGAGGTAACCCACTGGTGAGTCTTTATATATAAGTATTTTCTTTTTATTTTTGTTTTGTGTCAGGATTAACAAGGAGCAAACTCGAAATCGTCTGAGTGTCGATCGATACCCTTCAGTGTCGATCGATACCCTACGCGATTGAGAAAGGTTCATGTCGATTTAAGTCTGGTATCGATCGATACCAGGCTGTGTGTCGAACGATACTCAATGTTCCAGCAAGGTAACTTCTTGTTTTTCCCAATTTTATTATGTTCTTTTGTTTTCTTTCACTGACTCTAGGCTAGATAACACTGGGGACAGTGTTGTTCAAGTCTGGGGGAGGTGTCTGCTGACATTGTGTTTGTTTTTCTTAGAGTCAATCGTTTTATTGAGTCAAAATTGTTTTTATTGAGTCAAAACTTGTTGGAGATGATGATCATGTGCTTGAACCTTTTGATTTTGATTTTGTTTTTGAGTGCACAGTGTTACAGAATCAGTTCTAGATCGACTAATGAAAAATCCAAGGACTGACCAGTTGACTAGAAAACATCCATGTCTCCAGCAGAGTTCTTCTGAAGCCTGAGCCAAACTTTTGCACTTCATTGATGTGGTTAGTGTTCATAGAGCTTAATTCATCATTCATATCTGACAAAGGAACCCATGTGTTTAAAATAAATGGTATTTCTCTCCCTGTTACAAGTTGATAAGATGCATTAAAAGATGAAATGATTTTCTTTTGAGTAGAGGGCTAGGAAAGTTTCCAAGGATCCCATTATTCTACTTCAGAGGAGATGATCACACAAAGGTGAAAACGAGGTTAGAAAAATTTCTTGTGATACCATTATTCGCCTACACCTTTGATTACTTTTGAGGGAAGAACCGGGGATTCGGTGGCTAACACCATCAATACTCGCGTCTCAAACCTTAATATGTAAATGCAAGGAACATAATAAGAAATAAGTCTGGGGGAGAGAAATAAAACCAAAAAGTGTGAAAAACGGTGGTTCCTTGTCATGATATCGTATGGTAAAGAATCTAGAAGGTTCTTGAACATTGGCTGCAGCGATGAAACTGGGGATGAGTGCTTTACTTGAACAATGCTGCGAGATAATGTGTGGAGTCTGGAAAAGCTGCGAATGTCTACGGAGAAGTACATGGTGGTTAGATCAAAGGTTGGTTAGGTGACATTTGGGAGTTTGGAAAAAGGATCTTTGCGATGGTTCATGCACGGGTGAGTCTCTATGTTTTCAAACCTCTTTCTCTGGTTTAGTCTTCTATTTGCTTGAGGGCAAGCAAAGGCTAAGTCTGGGGGAGTTGATATATCATGGTTTTTACCTTTTTTAGGCCATGATATAAGTCCTTTTTATAGAGTCTTTCTAGTGTTTTGTAGTCTTTTAGAGTCTTTGACAGGTTATAGCACGTTTGGAGCATAATTAGAGATATTGGAGCTTTCTGGAACATTCTGGAGAAAAGCAGAAGATCCGTGTACCTGAGACGTCAAAATCACCTGAGTATCGATCGATACCCCCTGGTATCGATCGATACCCGTCGAGGAAACAGAAGGATCGCGACTTATTGAAGAGTTGAAGAATTGCAGAATTGGCCCAGAAGACTTTGATATTTACAAGATGGCCCATAACGTGTATTAGCTATATAATTAGGTTTTCAGCCACCTGTTTAGGCTATGCTTTATTTTGTATGGTTTATTTTACTTTGGTTTTGAGAGAGACAAGTCTGAATCTCCCTTCGTCCGAGATAAGATCTCAAAACCTCTTGTTACTCTTTCTATTTTATTGATGATTTATTCAATTATGTTGATTGTTTCATTCTCCATGTCTGAGTAGATCCACTTTAGGTTTACGGTTTTCTCATAAAGGATTTCTTTGAATGCTAGGTTAATTATCTGTTTAGGATTCACTATCTGAATTAGTTCTTCACCATAGGTTGTTCTCAAAGCTAATTCTAGGTTGACGAATCTGGAATTTAGATCTTAGGATTATTGATTAGGCACGAGAGTGCGATTAATTACCTGATTTAACCTAGGGTGAGCAAATTGATTATTCGCAAGGAGATTTGGTTTAATTGATTTGTGAACATGTCAAACCTGAACTTTAAAGCTAATTTAGATTTTAGGATTCGCAAAGAGATTTGGAATTCCTAGTATTTAGATTTAGATAGTTTTCGCAACGAGAGTTGGTTAGCAATATTTTAGTGATTTGAGTTCAAGAACCGTGCGTAATCTAAATCATGTTAGTTAATTTAGCTGCATTCATTGATTTCCTGAGAAAAACCCTGGGCCTATTTTTTCCTCCATTGATTTACAACACTTTTAATTGCGTACTTGCTTTCGTTTACATCTTTCGATTTAGCGTATTTTGGATCTATATAATCTATTGTGTGTTTCTGTGAGTCCTTGTGTTCGACCCCTAGCTATACTACGACAACTGCTTTAGTATCTTAGGGTATTAATTTGAGCATATCAATTTTCATGCTTGAAGGCAGAAGCGAAGCTCTTGTGACTTGTGCACTTGCTTTCTTTTGTTTGGAGCAAAGGATTCTCGATTCGTGTTCTTCTATAGAGAAGCTTTCTTCATCCCTTTTTACTTACTGTTTTATTTGATTTTTTGAATATGATTACCTCAGCTATGTGATATATCATGGTTTTTACCCTATTTAAGCCATGATATAAGTCCTTTTAATAGAGTCTTTATAGTATTTTGGAGTCTTTTAGAGTCTTTTACAGGTCTTAGCACGTTTGGAGCATTATTGGAATTATGGGAGCTTTCTGGAGCAGTATGGAGCAGAAGCTGAAGTCGTGTTGTTGAGTAGCTGATTTCACGACAAGTATCGATCGATACCCCCTGGTTTCGATCGATACTCATCGCAGCAAGACACGACCCGCGAGTTTTCCAAGACTTGAAGAATTGCAAAAGTGCCCAGAAGTCTTTAATAATTACAAGAAGACCCCAAGTCGTGATTTAGGTTATAGATAGGATCTTACAGCCATCTGTTTAAGCTATGCTTTATTTTCTGTGTTTGATTTTACTTTGGTTTTAGAGAGACAAGTCTGAATCTCCATTCGTCCGAGATCAGATCTCTAAATCCTTCTTTCTATTTTATTGATGATTTATTCAGTTATGTTGATTGTTTCATTCTCCATGTTTGAGTAAATCCACCATAGGTTTAGGGTTTTCTCTGAATGCTATGTTAATTATCTGTTTAGGATTCACCATCTGAATTAGTTCTTCATCATAGGTTGTGTTCAAAGCTAATTCTAGGTTGACGAATCTGGAACTTAGATATTAGGATAATTGATTAGGCACGACAATGCGATTAATTACCTGATAGAACCTAGGTAAGCAAATTTATTATTCGCAAAGAGATTTGGTTTAATTGATTTGTGAACATATCAAACCTGAACTTTAAAGCTGATTTAGAATTTAGGATTCGCAAAGATATTTGGAATTCCTAGGATTTAGATTTAGATAATTCTCGCAACGACAGTTGGTTAATTATACTTTTGTGATTTGAGTTCAAGAACTGCGCTAAATCTGAATCCTGCTAGTTAGTTTATCTGCATTCATTGATTTCCTGAGAAAAACCCTGTGTCTATATTTCATCCATTGATTTACAACTCTTTTAATTTCTGCACTTCTTTTAATTACACTTGTTTGCTTAGCTTGATTTGACGCTATACAATCTATTGAGTGATCTCCGTGAGTCTTTGTGGTTCGACCCCTAACTATATTACAACTACTGCTTTAGTATCTTAGGGTATTAATTTGAGCGTATCAAATTTGGCGCCGTTGCCGGGGACTCAAATTCGCCATTAGATTTTAGCTGTCGAGTTTCGACTAAGTCCGTCAGTATCGATCGATATTCACTAGTATCGGTCGATACTCCGGCGATTTCTTTGTTGGTATCGATCGACACCACTTGATATCGATCGATACTCAACGTATTTTTCTGGTTACTTACGTGCCTTGTCTAGTGTTTTGTTTGCAGGTGTATGCCTGTTCGTGAAACCAGGAGCAACAAGAGCACTCATCTAGTTGGACTGTCATTGGAACAGCTAGCACTTGTGGAACGCACAAACAGAAAGACCAAGCAAACATCAGGGATGAATAATACAGTGGTTTTAAGAGCTGATGAGGCTGGGATTCTGAGAGACCAAGAGGGTCATATGTGCAATGATAGAGGGCAGCGACTTGATGAAGCTGGAAACGTCGTTGTCCCTGCTGCTGTTATTGAGATTGTCGCACCAGCTCGGCGCGCCAACGTTGGGAATGCTGCTGGTGATCGAGGTAGAACACTTGCTGAGCACAACAGACCTGATCAGTTCTATGCCAATCGATCTGCGATTCGCATCCCAACTTTTCAGAGGAACGACTTCGAGCTGAAGCCTGCGCACTACGCTCTTGTAAGTCAGAGCCCTTTCCATGGCCCACCTCATGAGCATCCCATGGATCATATCGAAAGGTTCGAGGACTTGGTCACTGGGATGAAGTACAATGGAGTACCCAACGAGTTCTTGTTCTGCAAACTCTTCCCATACTCTCTTGGTGGAGACGCTGCTTATTGGCGGAAGCAGTTGGCTCCTGATTCTCTAACTACATGGGATGAGACGAAGCAAGTATTCCTGTAAAACTTCTACGATGATGCGAGATCTGAAGAGCTCAGGAACAAAATTTCCCAGTTTTCTCAAGGTCCAATAGAGGGACTCAAGGCAGCTTGGATTCGTTTCAAGTCATATCAGAGGGATTGTCTGCAGCATGGGTTCAATCAAGTTCAGCTGCTGGGCACATTTTACAGAGGGATTGATTGGAGGTACCAGATGGCTCTGGATACTGCGAGTAATGGAAATTTCAACACCAGATATCCAGATGATGCAGTTGTGCTAATTGAGAACTTGGCGTCTAGTAATAGCACCAAGAATGCCGATTTTGAGAGGAAGAAGCAGGCTGGAGGAATTGATGCATCGCAGATTGCTGAAGTTCAAGCCAAACTGGATTTCTTGATCGGGAAGAATCAGAAAGCGGTCCACTTTGCTGCTGAGAATGAAGTAGAAGATGTTAACTATGTTGGTGGTTCTGGATTTCAGGGTCAGCAATTTGGGTACAACAACAACCGGAACTTCAGCAACAACACTCGAAATTACGGGAACTCTTCGTACCAGCCCATCCCTCCAAAGTCCACAGATAATAAAATGGAACTCATGATGGAACAGGTTCTTCAGGGACAGCAGAAGTTGCAGGTGGATTTCAATGGGAAGTTTGACTCGCTGTACACTGACCTGAATGGAAAAATTGACCACCTAAATGGGAATATAGAAGCTGTCAGTCTCTTCAAGAGGAAGCTGGAAACTCAAGTTGCTCAGACCGCATCAGCTGTGCAGAGGCAGGAAGGTTTTCTTTCAGGGAGAACTGAAAATCCGAGAGCACACGTCAATGCAATCTCCTCAAGTGCAGAAAATTTTGATGAGGATCCTGAAATCGCCAGGGCATCGATCGATACCCTCAAGTGTCGATCGATGCAGGTTACAATTCTGAAACGGGATACTTCCAAAACCCGTGTATCGATCGATACCCCATTGGTATCGGTCGATATTGAGGCGATTTATGAGGAGACAACTGAGACTTCGACCGTGGCGCCTAAGGTAGTTGCAGAACGAGTGTATATACCCAGGATGCCTTATCCTATAGTTCCTAAACTGACAAGGAAGGAATGGGAGGACGCCAGATGCAAGTATTTGCTGGATAACCCGAACGCGGAGCTTCTTTCTGATGATGATAATATAGCTGCCAGGGATGATTCAACAGCGACAATATCGATCGATACCCTACCTGGTGTCGATCGATACCCCTCGCAGAACGAGCCAGAATTTTTGAAAACACCTGAGGTGATCGGAGAAAGAGTTTGCAAGCCCAAGAAGCAGAATCCTATTCCTAAACATCTCAGAGATCCTATCACTCCAAAGCAGCTGCGTGGCTTTGAGAAGAGGGTACGAAGGATTCTCGACTCGTACACTTTTGAAGAAGCTCTAGAGGACTGGCCTCTACTAAGTCACTTCAAAGACTGCAGAGAAACTGAGGAAGAAATTAAGGCACTCTTTATCGAGGCAAGACGCAAGTCACTACAGCCGCGGCAATTGAAACAGAGGAAAGACCTAGGGAAATTCGCGGTACCATGCTCTATCTCTGGAGTCGAGTTCAAAGAGTCTCTCGTTGACTCAGGGTCTAGCGTCAATGTGATATCAAAGGAAATTGCTGAACGATTGCAGGCTGATATAAGACCCCCTACTTTGCTTCTCACATTTGCAAACTCTTCCACCTCACCTCCATACGGTACTATCCATGCTTTGCCTATTAAAGTAGGAGATTGTCTGGTAACCACTGATTTTCAGGTTGTGGAGATGAGCAAAGGATCTGAGGTTTCTCTGCTCCTGGGAAGACCGTTTATGGCTACTGCTGGCGCGATCATAGACACACCTAATAATAGACTCTCTTTCTCTTACATTGACGGAGATGTCTACTATAATGCCAATCCCCCTAGAGGTGCTCCCACACGTGCCTCTAGCATCAAGGTTGTCACAGGAGAGTCGCTAGCAATTGATATTTTGGAAGAGCCTCCTGATGAGCATACTGTCACAGACGTTTCACCTGAACCGCCCAGCGTTCCCAAGGAAGTTGTCAAAAAAGCTAAGGCAACAAAGAAGAAGGCCAAGAGCAGGAAAGTCGAGAATCCCCATGTCACTTTGATACCTCAGAAGAGTGATGGGAATTCGATTGAGTACAAGATGAAGTGCAAAGGAGCCTTAAAACCTTTTTCTAAGGCTAGAGTACTTCTTACTTCAGAGCTGAAAGAGAAAGGGCAGGAGTTTGTGGACAGCATGTTGAGCAGAACTCTGAAGATAGCGATGTCAAGTTGTGGAGCCTGTTTTGGTGCAAGCTCTCACTCTTATCCAGCCTGAAGGGCGTTACAGTCAAGCTATTGACGTTAAACGAGCGCTTGGTGGGAGGCAACCCACTGGTGAGTCTGTTTTTGATTCGTTTTTCTTTTTATTTTCGTTCGTTTTGTGTTTGATTCAGGATAAACAAGGAGCAAAACTCGAAATCGCCTGAGTGTCGATCGATACCCTTCAGTATCGATCGATACCCTACTGGCAACGATGAAATTCTGTGTCGACTTAAGCCTGTATCGATCGATACAGGCTGTGTGTCGGTCGACACTCTATGTTCCAACAAGGTAACTTCTTGTTTTTCCCAATTTTATTATGTTCTTTTGTTTTCTTTCACTTACTCTAGGCTAGATAACACTGGGGACAGTGTTGTTCAAGTCTGGGGGAGGTGTCTGCTGACATTGTGTTTGTTTTTCTTAGAGTCATAAAATAAAATAAAAAATTGTTTTATTGAGTCAAACTTGTTGGAGATGATGATCCTGTGCTTGAACCTATTGATTTGATTCTGTTTTTGAGTGCACAGTGTTACAGGATCAGTTCTAGATCGACTAATGAAAAATCCAAGGACTGACCAGTTGAATAGAAAACATCCATTTCTCCAGCAGAGTTCTTCTGAAACCTGAGCCAAACTTTTGCACTTCATCAATGTGGTTAGTGTTTTTAGAGCTTGATTCATCATTCATATCTGATAAAGGAACCCATGTGTTTAGAGTTATGGTATCTCTCTCCCCTGTTTTAAGTTGATAAATAAGAGCATAAAATATGAAATGATTTTCTTCTGAGTAGAGGGTTAGGAAAATTTCCAGCGATCCCATTATTCTGCTTAAGAGGGAATGATCACACAAAGGATTGGAAGCGAGGCTAGGATTTTCCTATGATGCCATTATTCGCCTACATCCTTTGATACATAGAGAGGGAAGAACCGGGGATTTGGTGGCAGACACCATCAATACTCGCGTTTCATACCTTAATGTGTATATGCAAAGCTGAAAATAAAATAAAAAAGGAGAACATAATAAGAAATAAGTCTGGGGGAGAGAAATTGATACAAAAAGTGTGAAAAGGGGTGGTTCCTTGTCATGATATTGTCTGGTAAAGAATCTAGAAGGTTCTTGAACATTAACTGCAGTGATGAAACTGGCGATGAAGGTTTTACTTGAACAAAGCTGTGGGATAATGTATGGAGTCTGGAAAAGCTGCGAATGTCTACGGAGAAGTACATAACGGTTAGATCAAAAGCTGAAATGGTGACATTTGGGTACTTGGGAAAAATGTCATTTCGAAGGTTCATGAACAGGTGAGTCTCCGCGTTTTCAAACCTCTTTCTCTGGTTTAGTCTTCTATTTGCTTGAGGGCAAGCAAAGTCTAAGTCTGGGGGAGTTGATATATCATGATTTTTACCCTATTTAAGCCATGATATAAGTCCTTTTTATAGAGTATTTATAGTATTTTGGAGTCTTTTAGAGTCTTTTACAGGTCTTAGCACGTTTGGAGCATTATTGGAATTATGGGAGCTTTCTGGAGCAGTATGGAGCAGAAGCTGAAGTCGTGTTGCTGAGTAGCTGATTTCACGACAAGTATCGATCGATACCCCCTAGTATCTATCGATACTCATCGCAGCAAGACAAGACCCGCGAGTTTTCCAAGACTTGAAGAATTGCAAAAGTGCCCAGAAGTCTTTAATAATTACAAGAAGACCCCAAGTCGTGATTTAGGTTATAAATAGGATTTTACAGCCATCTGTCTAGGCTATGCTTTATTTTCTGTGTTTGATTTTACTTTGGTTTTAGAGAGACAAGTCTGAATCTCCCTTCGTCCGAGATCAGATCTCTAAACCCTTCTTTCTATTTTATTGATGATTTATTCAGTTATGTTGATTGTTTCATTCTCCATGTCTGAGTAAATCCACCTTAGGTTTAGGGTTTTCTCATAAAGGTTTTCTCTGAATGCTAGGTTAATTATCTGTTTAGGATTCACCATCTGAATTAGTTCTTCATCTTAGGTTGTGTTCAAAGCTAATTCTAGGTTGACGAATCTGGAACTTAGATCTTAGGATAATTGATTAGGCACGACAGTGCGATTAATTACCTGATAGAACCTAGGTGAGCAAATTGATTATTCGCAAAGAGATTTGGTTTAATTGATTTGTGAACATATCAAACCTGAACTTTAAAGCTGATTTAGAATTTAGGATTCGCAAAGAGATTTGGAATTCCTAGGATTTAGATTTAGATAATTCTCGCAACGACAGTTGGTTAATTATACTTTAGTGATTTGAGTTCAAGAACTGCGCTAAATCTGAATCCTGCTAGTTAGTTTATCTGCATTCATTGATTTCCTGAGAAAAACCCTGGGCCTATATTTCATCCATTGATTTAGAACTCTTTTAATTTCTGCACTGCTTTTAATTACACTTGTTTGCTTAGCTTGATTTGACGCTATACAATCTATTGAGTGATCTCCGTGAGTCTTTGTGGTTCGACCCCTAACTATATTACAACTACTGCTTTAGTATCTTAGGGTATTAATTTGAGCGTATCACTATGGCTGAGTAATCTCTTTGTTGGGCATAGGGGTTTGAAGGGGAGTTTATGGTTCGATTCTTATTAGGTTTTTAGTCTATGATACCGATTAGGGTTCTTCGTTATATCCTTTTTGTTAATGCGTTGCTTGACTAACCGTCAGCAACTGATATTAGGCGTTTTAGAGCCATGGAAGTGCTGTATCTAATCGCTTGACCTAGGGTAGATGAGCAAATCCGTCGTAAGGTTTCAGAAGTATACTTACGGAGGAATTGTGGGCGTAAACGACCTTTGAGAGTATCATTCACTTCTTGCGCGGACGGAGTCGGAAGCTACCGTCCGAGTACTGAAGTGAGTAGGTGTGTAGGATTACGGTAGTAGATTACACGCAGCGTACGTGTTCCAAGTTCAAGAACCCAAAGACGACAAAAAATCGCTTTAGAAATCCTAGAATTTTCCACGTAAAATCGGCCATAAACCCTAGAATATTCCCGATTGCCCAAGGCTTCGTTTAATTAATTCACAACCACGATAAAATAATTAGTTAGCTACTACCCTTCTTAGTTTAGTTTAGTTTCCATAGATACGACCGTAACAAAACCCAAAATATATTTACGTCTAGACATAAGTTAGAACTTGTACTATAGGATAACATCTATCACTGTGGATTTGATCCCTAAATACAACTTCGTGTGTTGTGCACTTGCGGCTTAGATATAAAGGGTAAAACCCCACGCCGGGGTTAATTCCCGGTGTGTCAGGTTTTGATTTAAATCTTAAAAAGAGTGATTATTAAGATATTTTAACATTGAATTCTTTCAATATATCATAACTAACCCTAGAAATCATAAACATAATCAAATGTTTACCATTTGAGGTTTCGAAACCACAAATGGTAGGGAATTCGTCGGGAATTCCCAACTGATTACCGACGGTAGTTTTAATGTATAGCAACACGTTCATTTTGTGTTATCAAAAAATATCCAAGGCCGTCAGGAAACAGTCGGAAAATTTCGACGGATTTCCGACCAACCAGAGAAGAATTGGTCGGAATTCGGCCGGAAATTATGACTAATTCCTAACCGATTCAGATGATTTTTTATTAAAAATTTAGAAAACATATATGTGACTTAGAAAATAATAATATATGATTCATTACAATAATGAAAAATCCGTACATTTAATTAATGAATCTGAAAAAGTTTCAAAAATTTGATACTTAAAAATAAATGCATATAAAATATTTTTTACAAATTTATTCTGAGTCCGATGAATAATCTGAACTAGCTAAATCAGATTCCTCATCAAATTCTCCTCTCTCTTCTTTAGAGTCCTCAAATACTTCGTAATCTCTGTCCATACCGGTGAAGTCAACCACAATGTCAACCTCAAGAGAATGATCAATATCACCTAAGTTACTAATTGGAGTTTCTTGTAAAGGGTCATGCTCCGAAACACCATAAATCATTCCTCTGGGTTGTATCGACGTTACTGCAATCTACGGGTCTTGCTTGTTCCTAACCTGGGGATATCGAATGTATGAAACCTGATCCGCTTGTGAAGCAAAAATAAATGGATTGTATTTCCGATGTTGCTTTCCAGAGTGAACATATGTTACACCGAATTCGTCCTGACGTAGACCTTTCACTGGATCATACCAATCGCAATAGAACACAATGCACCTCAAACCAATCATTTCTGGATATTTGACTTCTAATATTTCGCGGAGTACACCTTAGTAGACAAATTCTCCGGATGTAGACGATATACCGTAATTGCATGTTGTCCTTGAGCGCCCTTCACGATAAGACTTAAAAGCATACCCCCGAGTGCAATACATCGGATAAACCATTGGAACAAAACTAGGGCCACACACCATTTCAACTAACCATGTGGAAAACGTTGCCCATGTAGTAGTCATCTGATCAACCTGTACAAATTGTGGACAATCATAAACAATATGTGCAAATGTAAACATGTAAAATTTAGTTAAATTGAGGGAAATATAGCACTTACGTAATATTGTAACCAAGCCGAGAATTCATTCTATTTTTGGGCCGCAAGCTCATCCTCTGTGTAATTTGGAAACCATTCAAGAATTTGGGCCATGTATATCCTGTGAATAAAAAAATTAAATACATTATGCAAAATACTATAAATGATTTATGGTAATTAATAAACATTAAAATCAGGGACGTACCTCTCATATTCCAAAACGTCGTCACAGTTTGTCAGAATATATGTAAGCAAATGCCTTTGTTACTTCTCTGTTAGTCGCCGAGGCCTCCCTTTTTCATTTAGCCTTCCAATTTGTGCAAATAGATTTGGGACATTGATATGCTCAAATTAATACTCTAACAGTACTAAAACAGTTGTTGTAGTATAGCTAGGGGTCGAACACAAGTACTCACAGAAACACACAATAGATTATATAGAAGAGAATTAAGGTAAACCAATAGAAGTAATTCAAAGCAGATGTAAATTAAAAGAGTTGTAATTCGATTGGGAGAAAGATAGGCTCAGGGTATTTCTCGGGAAATCAATGAATGCAGATAAACAAACTAACATGATTCAGATTTAGCGCAGTTCTTAAACTCAAATCACTAAGGTATAATTAACCAATTGTCGTTGCGAGAATTATCTAAATCTAAATCCTAGGAATTACAAATCTCTTTGCGAATCCTAAAGTCTAAATAAGCTTTAATATCATGTTTGATATATTCACAAATCAATTAAACAAAATCTCTTTGCGAATAATCAATTTGCTCACCTAAGGTTCTATCATGTAATTAATTGCAATGTCGTGCCTAATCAATTATCCTAAGATCTAAGTTCCAGATTCGTCAATCTAGAATTAGCCTTGAGAACAACCTAAGGCGAAGAACTAATTCAGATGGTGAATCCTAATAACTAATCAACCTAGCATTCAAAGATAACCCTTATGAGAACCCTGAACCTAAAGTGGATCTACTCAGACATGGAGAATGAAACAATCAACATAACTGAATAAATCATCAAATAAATCAGAAAGAGTAATAAGAGGGTTCCAAATCCGATATCGGACGAAGGGAGTTTCAGATTTGTATTCCTCACAAAACCAAAGTAAAATAAAGCTTAGCTAACAAACTGGCTGTAAAATCCCTATATATAACCTAAATCACGTTTTGGGGCTTCTTGTAATTATTAAAGACTTCTGGACCAAGTTGCAATTCTTCAACTCTTCATTAAAGTTGCGGGTTGTGTCATGCTGCGTTGGGTATCGATCGATACTCGACGTGAAATCGAGTACTCAGCAACACAAATTTCAGCTTTGCTCCAAGATGCTCCAGAAAGCTCTAATATCTCCAATTATGCTCCAAACGTGTTAAGACCTGTAAAAGACTCTATAATAGAATAAAGACTCGATAAAACAGACTTATATCATGGCATAAAAGGGGTAAAAACCATGATATATCAACTACCCCAGACTTAGCCTTTGCTTGCCCTCAAGCAAATAGAAGACTAAACCAGAGAAAGAGGTTTGAAAACGCGGAGACTCACCTGTTCTTGAAACGCTGCAATGACCATTTCCCCCAGCACCCAAATGTCACCTAACCAGCTTTTTGATCTAACCACCATGTACTTCTCCGTAGACATTCGCAGCTTCCCAGACTACACTCATTATCTCACAGCATTGTTCAATTAAGCCATCCTCGCCAGTTTCATCGCTGTGATTAATACCAAGAGCCTTCTAGATTCTTTCCCATACAATATCATAACAAGGAACCACCCTTTTTCACACTTTTTGGTATTATTTCTCTCCTCCAGACTTATTTCTTATTATGTTCTCCTTTTTGTTTTTTTTTTTCAGCTCTGCATATACACATCAAGGTATGAGACGCGAGTATTGATGGTGTTAGCCACCGAATCCCCGGTTCTTCCCTCTCATTGTATCAAAGGATGTAGGCAAATAATGACATCATAGGAAAATCCTAGCCTCGCTTCCAATCATTTGTGTGATCATTCCCTCTTAAGTAGAATAATGGGATCGCTGGAAATTTTCCTAACCCTCTACTCAGAAGAAAATCATTTCATCTTTTAATGCATCTTATTAATTAACTTGTAACAGGGAGAGAAATACCATAATTCCAAACACATGGGTTCCTTTGTCAGATACGAGTGAGGAATCAAGCTCTAAGAGTACTAACCACATCGATGAAGTGCAAAAATTTGGCTCAGGCTTTAAGGAACTTTACTAAAAACATGAGTGTCTTCTAGTTAACCGGTCAGCCTTTGGATTTTTTATTAGTCTATCTAGAGCTAATTCTGTAACAATGGTCACTTAGAAGCAAGGTCAAATCAACAGTTTCAAGAAAAAGATCACAGTCTCAAACAAAATTTTGACTCAATAAAACGACTCAATAAAACAACGAATGACTCAAAAATGGACTGACTCTAAGAAAAACAAACACAATGTCAGCAGACACCTCCCCCAGACTAGAACAACACTGTCCCAAGTGTTATCTAGCCTAGAGTTGGTGAAAGAAAACAAATGAACTGAGTGGATTATGAAAACCAGAAACCGTACCTTTGCAGGGTATCGATCGATACTCTGCGTATGTCGACACAATGATTAAAAATCAGGGGTGTCGAGTCGCTTAACCAGAGAAAGCATTCCAATGTGTTAGGTGTTAGCACTGTTAGAACACTAAAAAACAGGTTAAAAGCAACATGGTAGATCAAAGATGAATCCAAAGAAGTTCAAATGCAAAAACAAACCCGGACATAAGTTCAACCGAAAAGAAAAATGAAAGAAAAAGAAAAAGAAAGAAAAATACAAACGTGAAGATCAGATAAGACTAATCCTGCGTCTCCTCGGAATCGCTCTCATGGTCTGCAGCAGGTGTATGTGAAGGTCCAGGCTGGGACGATGGATCAGCATCCGTGGTAGTCGTGCAACGGCAGCGAACAGCAGCCCAGATGCTCTTCATGCTTGCTATCATAAATCTCTGGAAAGCAGTGGGCTTCATCGAGAAATCCGTGTCCTCAGGCCACTGTGGCTTAGGAATAGGTGGACATGGTGCAGACGTGAAGTAGATGGGATATCAGCAGGAGGACGAACCTGTCGTCGAGTCGTAGAAATCGAAGTCAGGAGGTCCGCAGGAGGCTCGAAACGAAGCAGAGTAGGATCCTCAGATACGTCTGTCAGATCCCTAGCAGGTAGCTGCACCAGAAAGCTCCCATCGGATCTGTTAAGGATCCACTTCCTCTCGGGTTTCAACCACTTAAGGTTCCTCATATGAGCCTCATCCATGTACCGACGCGCAGTGACTATCGAGCAACTCGTAGTACTGATCCCGAGGTGCTGGAAGATAAGTGTCAGAAGACTACCAACTGACTCCTTCTTCGTGCTCGTCCCTGTGAATGGTTTGGTCTTCAGAGAGACCAGATGATGCGCAAAAACAGCCCCAAGGTTGACATCCTCAAGCTCGGGTCAATCAAAATCCTGCTCAGGGATGATGTTCCTGACAGCCAGGAACAACAGCAGAAGCTCAGACACTCTCATCTTGTTAGGCTCCATCTTGCACATGAGAGTAGTGCTCAGGATCCTAACAAAGCAGCGCAGAACCGGATGTCGAATGTCCATCTGAGTGGACGTCTTAGAATCGTAGACACCATTCCCAAACCATGCCCAAAACCCACGTATGTCAGGATGGGCAGCTGTAAGAGCAATCCTCCTGCGATCCCTCCGAAAACCATAGAGATCACAGAGCTCAGGGAATGAAATCATGTACCTCACTCCGCGAGCCATGAAAGATAGACTACCACCCTGTGCGTCTCGCATCACCTTGTCTGAATAGCTAATGCGAGCTGTCGCCATGAACTGACGAACTAAGTATGGGTAGAGGTCATGCTGCTGTGTAGCCATCTGACCAAAACCGATCCGCTCTAGCAGACGCGCCAAATCTGAGTCGAGACCCAGCTGATGAAGAGAAACTCCATCGACAAACCTAGTAGGCTCGATGGTGACACCCAACCACGCGTTGTAGAACAGCGTGTCGAAATCGTCCCACTCTTCAGAAATGGGTCTGAATGCGGTGTCATCACTCAAGGCATACGCCTTCTCCTGTCCATCCCAATCGCGGTGGCAATGGATCTTGGCCTTCTCGTTCAGCTTGGGCCAAGGATTTCTGCGTGGGGCTGCAGGAATATCCGTAGTAGACGGGTTAGAGCTCGATGCGTCTGTAGTCCTGGCTCTCTTTGACCTATATGTCATCTACAACCAAAGACAGAAGGACATAGCATAAATCCAGCATCTCGCAGTGAATTAAACAAATATGGACCAGCAGAAACATATGGTGTCGATCGATACCAGGGGGTATCGATCGACACTCTATCCAATTCCCAATTCATCCGATTTCCAGAATCCAAATTCCCCAAAATTCCAAATCAAAGGCAATTGAATGTAAGGCAAGGTTCGAAACTAGTCTAGAGCATCTCAGCAAATGACATTTGTCAAGAAAAACAAGTGCTAAAGAGTGGAATCGCACAAACCTTAAACCCAAAAATCGGTCATAAAAAATGGAATTTCGTACACATACCTTTGCTGATTGATGAAACAAATTCTAGAAAGAGATAGAGGATGAAAAGCCAATGAATCTAGGCACTTGAATCACCAAAATCGGTGAAGAAATGGGAAAGATGCGATTTGAGAGAGATATGGAGGCGGTATCGATCGATGGAGAAGGAGGAGAAAAAGAAACCCGAGGGTTTTAAGAGAGAACTTACCTTCCCGTGGAGAATCGATCGATACCCATTGGTATCGATCGACACTTGTTGTTTTTGGTCGACACTTATGAAAAATTATGCTCATTTCTCACGACACTTGGTATCGATCGACACTGACTGGTGTCGATCGATACTCCTCGTCAAATATGTTTCACATTTAGACACAAGACACAAGACACAAAACAAAAATAAAAACAAAAATAAAAGAGTTATGTACAGACTCACCAGTGGGTTGCCTCCCACCAAGCGCTTGTTTTACGTCACGAGCTTGACTGTACGGACGATCAGTCAGGAGAAGATTGAGAACTTGCGCCGAAACAAGTTCCACAATTTGACATTGCCAGCTTCAGAGTTTTGCTCATCATGCTCTCCACAAACTCCCGTCCTTTCTCTTTCAACTCCGAAGTGAGAATAACTCTAGCCGTAGAGAATGGTTTCGTGGCTCGAATTCCCATCATACTTCTTAGGGATTAAAGTCATAGAAGCGACATCCTTCACTCCTTTGCTCTTCTCCTTCGTTCTTGCCTTAGATGGTTTGACAGTTGGCTCATCAGGAGGCTCTTCCAAAAGATCAATTACCAATGTCTCATTTGTAACAACATCGATGCAAGAGACATGTATGGGAGTTCCTCTAGGGATAGCTTTGTAGTACACCTCCTTGTCAATGTATGAGAATGAGATTTGCTTGCTGGGTGTATCCATAATGGCACCGACCGTAGCCATGAACGGTCTTCCAAGAATCAATTGCGTACGAGATTGTGCACTCATCTCCACAACATGAAAATCAGCAGGTACCAGACAGTCTCCTACTTTAACCAGCAAATCAGGGATCATACCATATGGAAGTGACGTGGAACAATTCGCGAATGTGATAGATGACATGGGCGGTCGAATATCAGCTCCCAATCTCTCTGCAATTTCTCTTAACATTACATTGACGCTAGCTCCTAAGTCAACGAGAGATTCTTGGAAGTCAACTCCAGAGATGGAGCATGGAACCGAAAATATTCCTGGGTCTTCCCTCTTGGTCAACTGCCTCAGCGGAGGTGGTTTATTACTGGCCTTGATGAAGAGTGCCTTAATCTCTTCCTCAGTTTCTCTACAATCCTTAAAGTGACTTAGCAGATGCCATCCCTCTAGAGCTTCTTCAAAAGTGAATGAGTGGGGAATCCTTCGTACCATCTTTTCAAAGCCACGCAGCTGCTTTGGAGTGATGGGGGCTCGGAGGTGTTGAGGAATAGGGTTTAGCTTCTTGGGCTTGCGAAGTCTGTCAACATTCATACGCAACTCCTTCTCGGTATCTGGGTGAGTATCGATCGATACTGGTAGGGTGTCGATCGATGCTTGTTCATTCGAGATGGCCTCGACAGATTCGTGGACTGGTATCGATCGATACTGGATAGTATCGATCGATACACGGGGATTTTCTTTCAACACGAAATTTTCTGCTATTTGAGTTTCCAGCATCTTCTGATGAATACTGAGAGACTCAATTTTCCCATTCAGATATGTGTACATAGCGTCCATCTTCCCGTTGAAATTTACGGTCATCTTCTGTTATCCCTGAAGAATCTGTTCAAGCATAGACTCAAGGTTGCTCTCAGAAGTTCTGGGTGGTGTGGATGGACGTTGAAACCTTTGATCTTGAAATTCATCTCCATCAATGTGGTTAACAAATTCCACTCCATCTTTGTTAGCAAAACGAACAGCATTCTGCTGTTTGTCCATCAACAAATCTAACTTAGCATTCACCTCAGCAATCTGACTGCAATCCAATTTACCAGCTTCCTTCTTGCGCTCCATGTCTGCATTCTTGGTACTATTGCTAGAAACCAAGTTCTCAATAAGCACATAGGCATCGTCAGGATACCTCGTATAGAAATTTCCATCGCTCGCAGCATCTAGAGTCATCTGATATCTCCAATCGATTCCTCTGTAGAAAGTACCCAGCAGCTGAACTTGAGCGAACCCATGATGCGTACAATCTCTTTGATATGACTTGAAACGAATCCAAGCAGCTTTGAGTGCCTCAGTCGGTCCTTGAGAAAACTGAGAAATCTTGTTCCTGAGATCCTCGGATCGTGCATCATCATAGAAGTTGTTCAGGAACGCATTCTTTGTCTCATCCCAGGTAGTTAGCGAACCAGGAGACAACTGCTTCAGCCAGTAAGTTGCATCTCCACCAAGAGAGTATGGGAAAAGCTTGCAGAAAAGGTAGTCATAGGACACTCCATTGCTCTTGATGCTTGTAACCAGATCCTCAAACCTCTCAATGTGATCCATAGGGTGTTCATGAGGAAAACCATGAAAAAGATGCTGACCCACAAGAGTGAAGTATGCAGGTTTCAGCTCAAAGTCATTCCTCTGAAAAGGCGGAGGACGAATCGCTGACCGATCAGGCCTGTTGTATTCACCAATCGTTCTACCGCGAGAAGCCACAGCATTCCCTGCATTCGCGTTCCCAGCGATATTCCCAGCGACAACAAGAGCAGGTGGAATGATGTTCCCCTCTCCATCCAGACGTTGTCCTTTCGTATTGCACAGCTGACCTTCTTGGTCTCTCAATGCTCCAGCAGCATCTTGAATCAGAATCATTGTGTTGTTCATCTCTGCTGGCTTCCTTGCTTTCCTGTTTGCACATTCCAAATTCACACCTGAAACACACTAGGAAAAGAACGTAAGTAACAAAAACATGTTGAGTATCGATCGATACCAAGTGGTATCGATCGATACCAAGTGGTGTCGATCGATATCAACAAAGAAAAGCGTCGAGTGTCGACCGATACTAGGTAGTATCGATCGATACCGACAAGCTTAGTCAAAATTCTCAAACGTAATCTAATGGCGAATTGAGTCCCCGGCAACGGCGCCAAATTTGATATGCTCAAATTAATACCGTAACAGTACTAAAGCAGTTGTTGTAGTATAGCTAGGGATCGAACACAAGGACTCACAGAAACACACAATAGACTATATAGAAGAGAATTAAGCTAAACCAATAGAAGTAATTCAAAGCAGACGTAAATTAAAAGAGTTGTAATTCGATTGGGAGAAAGATAGGCTCAGGGTATTTCTCAGGAAATTAATGAATGCAGATAAACTAACTAACATGATTCAGATTTAGCGCAGTTCTTGAACTCAAATCACTAAGGTATAATTAACCAACTGTCGTTGCGAGAATTATCTAAATCTAAATCCTAGGAATTCCAAATCTCTTTGCGAATCCTAAAGTTTAAATAAGCTTTAATATCATGTTTGATATGTTCACAAATCAATTAAACCAAATCTCTTTGCGAATAATCAATTTGCTCACCTAAGGTTCTATCAGGTAATTAATCACACTGTCGTGCCTAATCAATTATCCTAAGATCTAAGTTCCAGATTCGTCAACCTAGAATTAGCCTTGAGAACAACCTAAGGCGAAGAACTAATTCAGATGGTGAATCCTAATAACTAATCAACCTAGCATTCAAAGATAACCCTTATGAGAACCCTGAACCTAAAGTGGATCTACTCAGACATGGAGAATGAAACAATCAACATAACTGAATAAATCATCAAATAAATCAGAAAGAGAAATAAGAGGGTTCCAAATCCGATCTCAGACGAAGGGAGTTTCAGATTTGTATTCCTCACAAAACCAAAGTAAAATAAAGCTTAGCTAACAAACTGGCTGTAAAATCCCTATATATAACCTAAATCACGTTTTGGGGCTTCTTGTAATTATTAAAGACTTCTGGACCAAGTTGCAATTCTTCAACTCTTCATTAAAGTCGCGGGTCGTGTCATGTTGGGATGGGTATCGATCGATACCAGGGGGTATCGATCGATACTCGACGTGAAATCGGGTACTCAGCAACACGAACTTCAGCTTTGCTCCAAGATGCTCCAGAAAGCTCCAATATCTCCAATTATGGTCCAAACGTGCTAAGACCTGTAAAAGACTCTAAAAGACTCTATAATAGAATAAAGACTCGATAAAATGGACTTATATCATGGCTTAAAAGGGGTAAAAACTATGATATATCAGACATATACCAGATACAATGGTTTTTCTCCTCCATCATCATGCCGTCCAGGTCGTCTACTTTTAGTCTTGGCCAAAGATAGAAAGTAGTAGCTCTCAAAGTTGGATGCTTCTTCATTAATGCTCTGTGCAACAATAGAACCCTTGACTCTTGCAAGATTTTTCACCTTTTTCTTTATGTGGAACATATACCGCTCAAAAGGATATATCCATCGATATTGAATTGGGCCACCAAGTGCTGCTTCTCTAGGGAGATGAATAGAAAGATGTTCCATAACATCGAAAAATGCTGGTGAAAATATTTTATCGAGGTTGCAAAGGAGAACCGGTATCTTTTCATCCACGTTTCGGATACCATCTGCTGTAAGTGATCTCGTGCATAGATCCCGGAAGAAAGCACCGATCCCTGCATAAATGATAAATAAATTTAGCAAAATTTAGATAATATATATCGACATATATATATATATTGAATTTTGTAAATGTACCTACAATAGCTCCATGGACGTTTTTAGGAAGAAGACCGGCAAAGGCAAACAGAAGGAGGCGTTGCATGACAACGTGACAATCATGACTCTTCATCCCTGAAAAAATCCCTTCTCCAATATTAATGCAATTACGAAGGTTAGATGCGTATCCGTCATGGAATTTAACAATACGTGTAATTCAATCGAAGAAATCCTCCTTTGAAGGCTCATCCAAACGGAAAGCGGGGGGGGGGGGCAGTTTTCCGTTCGCCATTACATGGAGGTCCTTCCGAGAAAAAATATCTGGCAAGTCCAATCTGGCCTTCAAATTATCTTTCATCTTCCCTTGCACATTTTGAACAATATTCATGATGTTGTCAAAAAAGTTTTTTTTAATGTGCATGACATCTAGATTATGGCGCAGCAGATGGTTCTTCCAATATGGCAAATTCCAAAAAATACTTCTCTTGTTCCAATTGTGGTACTCGCCACAACCATCTACGGGAAAATATCCATTACCACCACATGAAACCGTCTTCTCAGCACCATAATCTCTCAACTGGGTGATGATGTTATTCCCATCCGGCTCAGGAGGTGGACCATCAAATACTTTTTTTGTTCTTTTTAAACAATGTCGTGCTCCGACGATATGGATGATCATGCGGTACAAATCGTCGATGACAATCAAACCAAGAAGTCTTTCGACTATGCTTTAATTGGAATGCATCAATGTTATCTTGACAATACGGGCACGCCAACCTTCCATGAGTCGACCATCCAGATAACATACCATATGCTGGAAAATCACTTATTATCCACATAAGTACCGCATGGATCGTAAAATTCTGTTGGACAGAAACATCTAACGCTTGAACACCTTCTTTCCATAACATTTTCAACCTATAAATTAATGGCTGCAAGAAAATATCAAGGGATTTCTTAGGATGCTCCGGTCCGGGGACGAGAATTGTGAGGAACAAAAACTCTTGTTTCATGCACAAACTAGGCGGAAAATTGTAAGATGTGACGATTACAAGCCACAATGAATATTGCCTCCAATATTTTCAAAAAGGGTTGAATCCATCTGTAGATAACACGAGGTATACGTTCCTTGGCTTTTACGCAAAACTAGGATAGACCTCTTGAAAATGTTTCCACGCTTATGATCCTGAGGGATGCGCAATCTTTCCATCTGAGTTATGTTCTGCATGCCATCTCATAGGTCATTCCGTGCGCTCGGATTGATATAACCTCTTCAACCTCTCCGTTACCGGCAAATACCACATCCGTTTATGTGGAACATGTACTCTGCCTCCGTTTCCTGATACCGAGGTTTGTGACAAAAACGACACTTCATACGGTTTTCCCCCTTTCTCCAGTAAATCATACAATTGTCGATGCACACATCTATCATCTGATACGGCAATCCAAGACCATCTACAAGTTTATGAACCTCGTAGTATGAAGCTCGTAGTATGAAGTCGATGAGATATTATCTTTAGGTAAAATATCTTTCACAAAATTAGCTATCGCATCCACACAATCCTCCGCCAAGTTGAAATCAGTCTTTATAGTCATCAACATGCTTGCTGTTGATAAAGACGATATTCCCTCTCTACATCCTTCGTATAGTGGATGCTTAGCTGTATCTAGCATATCAAAAAACTTCCGAGCTTCTAAATTAGGTTTCTCTATTCTAATACCATCTTAACATACGATGCTACGTTTTCACGAAACGCATCATTCACCATCTTCCAGCTTGTTGTGCTACCTTTTCTCCCACCTTCCAGCTTGTGGCTTTAACATGACCTTGAATGGTCCTCATGGTTCTTGTGAATGAGTAGGCTCAATCTGCTCTAAGCCCACTGACAGTTCAGGGGGATCATATCCACCTAGAACGTACCAGAGTGAATGTTATAACCATAACGACCAGTTGGCCTACCACTACAAGAATGCACTCGATTTCCGATGGGTATATTGGTCGGAAAACGGTCGGAAAACGTCTTTCCGGACGAATTTCCGACCAATTTGGCCCGTCGGAACTATCGCATCGGAAATCAGAAATGGTCAGAAATTAGTCGGTAATTCCCGAAGGATTCCCGACCAGCGCATTCCCGACCATTTACCGACGATAAATATCGTCGGGTAAAACCCGACGATTTGCCGACAAAAGTCAGATGCGCCCATTACCGACTAAATACCGACCAGACTAAGTTCTGACTAAATTCCGACCATAATTATACCCGACGATTTACCGACAAAAGTCCGATGACCTCATTTCCGACCAAATGCCGACGTTTCTAATTTCCGACCAAATTCCGACCTTTTTAATTTCCGACCAAATTCCGACAAAATATATTATTTTGAAATTATTTTAAAAATAATGAATATTGATTAATTTAATTTAATTGAAAATAAATTTATTCGAAAATGAAAATTAAAAATAATATTAAACATTAAAATTAATATTAAACATTAAAATATTTGAAAATAAAATAGTTTAGAAATAAGAAAAAGTGTTTTTAAAACATTAAACATTAACATTATTAAACATTAGCGGATCCGGTTCCGGATCCCGTTCCCGTTCCCGTTCCCGGGTAATCCGGAAACTTCGCTCTCATCCAAGACGATATGCTAGCGATATCTGACCTCGCCTCCGAAAGCTCATCTTGCGTGGCACCTAACTTGAATTCAGTGTCCGTTTTCGCCGCCTCCAAAGCTTCTACTTTGGACTTGAGCTCTTCATTCTGCTGGATGAGATCTTCAGAGAAAAAAGAACCAGAAGAAGACCCGTCGTCCATAAACGGGATCGTACCCAAACCCCCGCGACGCCGTCCTTTTTTATCAAGGGGAAATTCCTGTATAAAATATAAATAAATTAGAACATAATAAAATTATAATGTAAAACTATAAGAAAAAAAAAACTTACGTTCATAACGAGATGGTTGACCGCTTCCCGCGACATCTCGAAGGAGGAGGAGGAGTCACCTTGTGACTGTTGGGTCAGCTCGATGTCGGTCTTCTGCTTCGTCACATTCTCGTAGATCTCCCTTATGAGGGGATCCTGAATAAGCCCGGTTGTTTTGTTCGTGTGGCACCTCTTCATTAAGTCCAAGTGATTCGAACGCACACCTCAGGCCTCATTAGTCTATAAAACGAATAAATTTAAATATGAATAAATAATTTAATAATGGGTGGATTACTATAGTAATTTTTATTTCTAGTATTATTATTAGTTTGACATACATTTAATTTTTATTACTAGACTAGCCTAATTTTTTCCATATTACCCAGCATGCCCTTATGGCCTTTGTTGAGAAAAAAATAATTACAAAACTGCCATTACTATTCATTTGCCACGTAGGCAGAAGTTGATTGAACAAGTCTACCGTTCTTTGACGGTAGACTTGTTTGATGTTGGTCAACTCAAATTTTGGTCCGTAAATTTGTTTGATGGATGGTAGATTTGTTTGAAAGTTGGTAAATTTATAAAGTTTTGGTAGACTTATTTTTAAGACGCGGTAGATATATTTATTTTTGGTAGATATATTGTCAATGATGGTAGATTTGTTTATGAGTTGGTAGACTTTATGACCAATCCATTGACTTTTGAGTTTTTGGTAGATTTAACATCAATGGTGGTAGATTAATATTACAAAACGGTAGACTTATTTACTGTGGTGGTAGATTTAATCAAAGTGAATTATTTTTTCGTTACGGTAGATTTGTTGCTTTGACGGTAGATTTGTATTGCCAACGGTAGATTTTTATTGCGTTGGTAGATTTATATATAATAGCGGTAGATTTAAAACTGTGTAAAATCTTGGTTACTTTGTTTTGTAATGGTGGTAGATTTAATATTAGTGACGGTAGATTTAAAAAAATTGGTAGATTTGTTTGTTATAGTGGTAGATATAAAAACGTCTAACATCTCATTAACTATGGTGGTAGATTTAATATTAATGACGGTACATTTAAAATTATTTGGTAGGTTTATTTATAATGGCGGTAGATTTAGTAATTGTTTTGATATTTACTCAGATAACCTTCAGTTGGTAGATTTATTTGTAATGTTATGGTAGACTTTTTTTTACGGTAGATTTATAGACATTGTTTGGTGGTAGATATTTGACTTTTTCCAGAATGAAAAATGACGTTTTTGCCCTACACTAAATCTCAGATTTACGAAAGAACCAGACACCCAAATATGCTAAGTATGAGAATTTTTTAGTGTTTGATGGTAGATTTATTGTAATGATGGTAGATTTATTTTGTTAAATAATTTTTTATGGGGTTAACGTTTCATTTCATCTAGCGCATGGGGAGCCGCCTTTAGCCGTGTCGTTGCCTTGGCCGAAGACGTTGGCTCCGGGAAGCAGATATGGTGGAAGACGGCGGTGGAGCGGTCGGGAACAACGCCAGAGATGCACTCACAAATCACTGAAATCCGTTGGCGAAGGAGATAGATTATGTGTTTGGTTTTGCTACACTTATTGTGTTTTTGGTTAAGGTTCCATGAATAGTTGTTTACGTTTCTTTCAAACTATTGGTATTGCTAATGTTATGTATGAAAGTAGTATATTCAAGTATTGTGATAATAAACACCATATAGAATTTGTAAGTTATAATTATATGTGGTTCATGTGTTTTTGTTTTAAATCTCACTAATTTTGGTTATACATACTAAGCAAATATTAAACTAAATAAAGTTACTGATTTCGTCAAACACCTTTGAAAATCATTGTGGACTGTCTTATAATAATCAATTCAAAAACAAATATACCATCATTTAGAATTCAATTATCATTTGTACAAATTCAAAAACAAATCAACCAAATCGAAATCTCTCATTAATTATACTCGTAGAAGAATACGTTGAATCAAAGACGGAAATGTCGCTGGAGACTCGGCTGCCGTCGTGAAACCCAGGAACCTGTCGTAGATAGCATCAATTTAACACTATCAATTGAAAATAGACCAAATGCAACAAGTCTGCCATAACGTTTTAAACAAGTCTACGAGAACATTTTAAACAAGTCTACCAGAATGTTTTAACAAGTTTACCAGAACGTTAAACAAGTCTACCAGAACGTTTTAAATAAGTCTACCACTACGTATTAAACAAGTCTACCACTATTAGCAGAATTTCGTTGCCGGAATCAATGACCGTGAGGAACGCCGGAGTCGGAGTGGGAGTATATCTCGCCGGAGAAGACGAGAGGTTACGAATGTTTTAAACAAGTCTACCAGAACGTTTTAAAATAGTATACCAGAACGTTTTAAATAAGTCTACCAGAACATATTAAACAAGTCTACCGTAACGTTTTAAACAAGTCTACCGTAACGATGATATATCATGGTTTTTACCCTGTTTAGACCATGATATAAGTCCTTTTTATAGAGTCTTTCTAGTGTTTTGTAGTCTTTTAGAGTCTTTTACAGGTTATAGCACGTTTGGAGCATTATTGGAATTATTGGAGCTTTCTGGAGCAGTTTGGAGCAGAAGCTAAAGTCGTGTTGCTGAGTATCTTATTTCACGACAAGCATCGATCGATACCCCCTGGTATCGATCGATACTCATCGCAGCAAGACACGACCCGCGAGTTTTCCAAGACTTGAGGAATTGCAAAAATGCCCAGAAGTCTTTGATAATTACAAGAAGCCCCAATTCGTGTTTTAATTTATAAATAGGATTTTAAAGCCACTTGTTTAGGTTAAACTTTATTTTATGTGTTTTTACTTTGGTTAGAGAGACAAGTCTGAATTTCCCTTCGTCCGAGATTCAGAGCTCAAACATCTTGATACTCTTTCTTATTTTATTGAGTATTTATTCAGTCATGTTTATTGATTCAATTTCCATGTCTGAGTAAATAACCTGTTAGGTTTAGGGTTTTCTCATAGGGATTTCTTTGAATGCTAGGTTGATTATCTGTTAGGATTCACCACCTGATTAGTTCTTCACCTTAGGTTGTTCTCAAAGCTAATTCTAGATTGATCACCTAGAACTTAGATCTTAGGATAATTGATTAGGCACGAGAGTGCGATTAATTACCTGATAGAACCTAGGTGAGCAAATTAATTATTCGCAAAGAGATTTGGTTTAATTAATTTGTGAACATATCAAACCTGAACTTTAAAGCTGATTTAGACTTAAGGATTCGCAAAGAGATTTGGAATTCCTAGGATTTAGATTTAGATAGTTTTCGCAACGAGAGTTGGTTAATTATATTTTAGTGATTTGAGTTCTAGAACCGTGCTTAATCTGATTCATGTTAGTTAATTTAGCTGCATTCATTGATTTCCTGAGAAATATCCTGAACCTATCTGCCTCCAACTGAATTTACAACGCTTTTACTGGCAATCTTGTTTTCAATTACATCTTCTGATTTAGCTTGTTTCAGATCTATAAAATCTATTGTGTGATAACTGAGTTCTTGTGTTCGACCCCTGATTTACTGCAGCAACTACTTTAGTACTATTTAGCGTATTAAATTGAGCATATCAATTTTGGCGCTGTTGCCGGGGACTCAATTCGCCGTTAGATTTTAGCTAAGAAATTTGCCTGAAATTGCTATAGTATCGATCGATACCCTTGAGTATCGGTCGATACCCGACGTAAATTTCAGTTACTTACGTTCTTTGTTTCTGTTTTCAGGTGCATGCCTAATAGAGAAACCAGAAGCAACAAGAACGCTGAGCTAGTTTATCTATCACTGGAACAACTAGCACTTGTGGAACGCACGAACAAGAAAGCAAAGAAATCAACTAAGATGAACAACAATCAGTTGGTTCGTGATGCAGCTGGAGCTTACAGAGACCAAGAGGGTCATTTATGCAATGAGCAAGGACAACGTCTCAATGGAGAGGAGATAGTCATTCCACCTGCTCCCGTTGTTGCTGAGAATGTCGCTGGGAACGCGAACAATGCTGTGGTTAATCGTGGAAGAACGATTGGTGAGTACAACAGGCCAGATCAGTTTTTCGCCAATCGGTCAGCGATTCGTCCTCCTGCGTTCGAGAGGAACGACTTCAAGCTGAAACCTGCTTACTACACTCTAGTGGGACAGCATCTCTTTCATGGTCTTCCTCATGAACATCCAATGGACCATGTGGAGAAATTCGAGGACTTGGTCACTAGCATCAAGAGCAATGGAGTGTCCTACGATTATCTCTTCTGCAAGCTTTTCCCCTACTCTCTAGGTGGAGACGCTACTTCCTGGCTGAGGCAACTACCTCCTGGATCGCTAACTAATTGGGAGGACACTAAGAGGGCCTTTCTGATTAATTTCTACGATGATGGACGATCTGAAGATCTGAGGAATAAAATCTCCACTTTTTCTCAAGGACCTACTGAGGCATTCAAGGCTGCTAGGACGAGATTCAGATCGTACCAGAGAGATTGTCCACATCATGGATACTCTGATGTGCAGCTGCTGGGAATCTTCTTTCGAGGAGTAGATTGGAGGTATCAGATGGCTCTGGACTCTTCAAGCAATGGTAATTTCAACACCAGATATCCTGAGGACGCCTATGTGTTGATTGAGAACTTTGCCTCTAGTAGTAGCACCAAGAGTGCAGATTTCGAGCGCAAGAAGCTGGCTGGTAACATGGATGGATCACAGATCGCTGAAGTTAAGGCTCAGCTGGATTCTATGCACAGTCTTCTGCAGGGAAAGACAACAAAAGCCGTTCATTTTGCTGAAGATGTTGAGGTATTCAATGAGGGTGAAGCAGCAGATGTCAACTACATTGGTGGTTCTGGTTTTCAGGGACAGAGGAACCAATTCAACAACAATCGGAGCTTCAACAACAACTTCCAGCAAGGAGGATTCAACCAGAAACCTGCCCAGAACAGTGGTTACACCAGGAACTACGGAAGTCCTTCTTACGAGCCTGTGACTGCTAAAACATCAGAGAACAAGATTGAGGCCATGCTAGAAACACTCGTTCAAGGACAGCAGCAGATCACCGTGACCTTTAATGGTAAGATGGACGCTATGTACAAAGATCTGAGTGGAAGGATCGATGCTCTTGGTATTGGACAGAAGAAGCTGGAAACTCAGGTAGCTCAGACTTCAGAAAGTTCGAGAAGACAAGAAGGTTTTCTTCCAGGGAGAACTGAAAATCCAAGAGCACACGTCAATGCGATCAGCTCAAGTGCAGGGAATTACGAAGAGGATCCTGAAATCGCCATAGCATCGATCGATACCCCCAAGTGTCGATCGATGCCAGTTACAATTCTGAAACGGGATACTTCCAAAACCCGTGTATCGATCGATACCCCATTGGTATCGGTCGATACTGAGGCGATTTCAGAGGAAACTCCGGAGATGTCGACCGTGGTGCCTAAAGTACTTGCAGAAAGGGTCTATATACCAATGATACCTTATCCCAGAGCTCTTGAAAAGTCTAAGAAGGAGGTAGAGGACACCGAATGCAAGGCTATGCTGGATAGTCTGATTGTGGAGCCTCTTGGTGATGATAAATCTGTCAAGGATGATTCAACAGCAAGAGTATCGATCGATCCCCCCCCCCCCAAGTGTCGATCGATACCCCTCGCAGAACGAGCCAGAACTTGCGAAAACACCTGAGGTGATCGGAGAAAGAGTTCGCAAGTCCAAGAAGCTGAATCCTACTCCTAAACACCTCAGAGATCCTATCACTCCAAAGCAGCTGCGTGGCTTTGAGAAGAGGGTACGAAAGATTCCCGATTCGTACACTTTTGAAGAAGCTCTAGAGGACTGGCCTCTACTAAGTCACTTCAAGGACTGCAGAGAAACTGAGGAAGAAATTAAGGCACTCTTTATCGAGGCGAGACGCAAGTCACTACAGCCGCGGCAATTGACACAGAGGGAAGACCCAGGGAAATTCGCGGTTCCATGCTCCATCTCAGGAGTCGAGTTCAAAGAGTCTCTCGTTGATTCAGGGGCTAGTGTCAATGTCATCTCAAGGGCAATTGCAGAGCGGTTAGGGGCTGATATTCGATCACCAGAGGTATCTATCACATTCGCGAACGACTCCACCTCGCTTCCACACGGTACTATCCATGGTTTGCTGGTCAAAGTAGGAGATTGTCTGGTGCCTACTAATTTTCAGGTTGTGGAGATGAGTGCGATATCTAGTATGCCTATATTCCTGGGACGACCATTTATGGCTACTGCTGGCGCAATCATAGATACGCCTAATAAGAGAATCTCTTTCTCTTACATTGACGGAGGGGTCTATTATGATGTCATTCCCCCTAGGAGTGTTCCTACACGTGTCTATAGCATTGAGGTTGTCACAGGAATGTCGCTGGCAGTTGATCTTTTGGAAGAGCCTCCTGATGAGCCTACTGTCGCAGACATTTCAGCTGAACCGCCCAGCATCCCCAAGGAAGTTGTCAAGAAGGCTAAGGCAACAAAGAAGAAGACCAAGAGCAAAAAGGTCGAGAATCCCCATGTCACTTTGATCCCTCTGAAGTGCAGTGGAGATTCGATTGAATATAAGGTCAAGTGCAAAGAAGCCTTGAAGCCGTTCTCTAAGGCTAGAATTCTTCTTACCTCGGAGCGAAAGAGAAGGGAAAAGAGTTAGTGGAAAACATGCTGAGCAGAACTCTAAAGATAGCAATGTCAAGTTGTAGAGCCTGTTTTGGTGCAAGCTCTCACTCCTATCCAGCCTGAAGGGCGTTACAGTCAAGATATTGACGTTAAACGAGCGCTTGGTGGGAGGCAACCCACTGGTGAGTCTGTCTTTGAGTCGTTTTTCATTTTGATTTTCGTTTGTTTTGAGTTTGTGTCAGGATGAACAAGGAGCAACTCGAAATCGCCTAAGTATCGATCGATACCCCACTGGTATCGATCGACACCGATCGCGAATATACGGTTCATCAAGTCGATTTAAGCCTGGTATCGATCGATATCAGGCTGTGTGTCGATCGATACTCGATGTTCCAGGAAGGTAACTTCTAGTTTCTCTTCGTTTCTTCTATCATTTTGTCTTCTTTTACCTACTCTAGGCTAGATAACACTGGGGTAAGTTGTTCAAGTCTGGGGAGGTGTCTGCTGACATTGTTTTTGTTTTTCTTAGAGTCAGTTGTTTTATCGAGTCAAATTGTTTTATTGAGTCAAAACTTGTTGGAGATAATGATCATGTGCTTGAACCTATTGATTTGATTTTGTTTTTGAGTGCACATTGTTGCAGGACCAGTTCTAGATCGACTAATGAAAAATCCAAGGACTAACCAGTTAACTAGAAAACATTCATGTCTCCAGCAGAGTTCTTCTGAAGCCTGAGCCAAAATTTTGCACTTCATCAATGTGGTTAGTGTTTTTAGAGCTTGATTCATCATTCATATCTGATAAAGGAACCCATGTGTTTAGAGTTATGGTATCTCTCTCCCTTGTTATAAGTTGATAGATAAGAACATAAAAGATTGAAATGATGTTCTTCTGAGTAGAGGGTTAGGAAAATTTCCAGCGATCCCATTATTCTACTTAAGAGGGAATGATCACACAAAGGATTGGAAGCGAGGCTAGGATTTTCCTATGATGCCATTATTCGCCTACATCCTTTGATACATAGANAACATAATAAGAAATAAGTCTGGGGGAGAAAAATTGATACAAAAAGTGTGAAAAATGTGGTTCCTTGTCATGATATTGTCTGGTAAAGAATCTAGAAGGTTCTTGAACATTAACTGCAGCGATGAAACTGGCGAGGATGGCTTTACTTGAACAAAGTTGTGGGATAATGTATGGAGTCTGGAAAAGCTGCGAATGTCTACGGAGAAGTACATGGTGGTTAGATTGAAAGCTAGTTAGGTGACATTTGGGTACTTGGAAAGAAGGTCATTTCGATGGTTCATGAACAGGTGAGTCTCCGCGTTTTCAAACCTCTTTCTCTGTTTAGTCTATTATTTGCTTGAGGGCAAGTAAAGGCTAAGTCTGGGGGAGTTGATATATCATGGTTTTTACCCTGTTTAGACCATGATATAAGTCCTTTTTATAGAGTCTTTCTAGTGTTTTGTAGTCTTTTAGAGTCTTTTACAGGTTATAGCACGTTTGGAGCATTACTGGAATTATTGGAGCTTTCTGGAGCAGTTTGGAGCAGAAGCTGAAGTCGTGTTGCTAAGTATCTGATTTCACGACAAGCATCGATCGATACCCCCTGGTATCGATCGATACTCATCGCAGCAAGACACGACCCGCGAGTTTTCCAAGACTTGAGGAATTGCAAAAATGCCCAGAAGTCTTTGATAATTACAAGAAGACCCCAATTCGTGTTTTAGGTTATAAATAGGATTTTACACCCACTTGTTTAGGCTAAGCTTTATTTTCTGCGTTTTTACTTTGGTTAGAGAGACAAGTCTGAATTTTCCTTCGTCCGAGATTCAGAGCTCAAACATCTTGTTACTCTTTCTTATTTTATTGAGTATTTATTCAGTCATGTTTATTGATTCAATTTCCATGTCTGAATAAATCACCTGTTAGGTTTAGGGTTTTCTCATAGGGATTTCTTTGAATGCTAGGTTGATTATCTGTTAGGATTCACCACCTGAATTAGTTCTTCACCTTAGGTTGTTCTCAAAGCTAATTCTAGATTGATCACCTAGAACTTAGATCTTAGAATAATTGATTAGGCACGAGAGTACGATTAATTACCTGATAGAACCTAGGTGAGCAAATTAATTATTCGCAAAGAGATTTGGTTTAATTAATTTGTGAACATATCAAACCTGAACTTTAAAGCTGATTTAGACTTTAGGATTCGCAAAGAGATTTGGAATTCCTAGGATTTAGATTTAGATAGTTTTCGCAACGAGAGTTGGTTAATTATATTTTAGTGATTTGAGTTCTACAACCGTGCTTAATCTGATTCATGTTAGTTAATTTAGCTGCATTCATTGATTTCCTGAGAAATACCCTGAACCTATCTACCTCCAACTGAATTTACAACGCTTTTACTTGCAATCTTGTTTTCAATTACATCTTCTGATTTAGCTTGTTTCAGATCTATATAATCTATTGTGTGATAACTGAGTTCTTGTGTTCGACCCCTGATTTACTACAGCAACTGTTTTAGTACTATTTAGGGTATTAAATTGAGCATATCAAACAGATTAAACAAGTCTACCATAATGGATTAAACAAGTCTACAAAACGATTTAAACAAGTCAAACATAACGTTTTAAATAAGTCTACCACTATTAGCGAAATTTCGTCGAACAAGTGGTGTGCATACCTCATGAAGCCGTATATCAACAAAAAAACAAGGGTTTTCTCTTCTTTCACTTGGAACTCGCGTCGCCCCTCCGTACGTCGCCTAAAGAACGACCAAACGATGCCGGATCTCGTCGCCCTCGGAAGGAACTCGCCGGAGAAGATGAAAAAACTAATGAGAAAAAAAGTTCCTCACCTACTTGTCGCCGGAATCAATGGCCGTGAGGCTGGAACGCCGGATTCGGAGTATATCTCGCCAGAGAAGACGAGAGGTTAAGAATATTTTAAACAAGTCTACCAGACGTTTTAAATAAGTCTACCATAACGTTTTAAATAAGTCTACCAGAACGTTTTAAACAAGTTTACCAGAACGTTTTAAACAAGTCTATCACTACGTATTAAACAAGTCTACCACTATTAGTGGAATTTCGTCGAACAAGTGGTGTGCATACCTCATGAAGCCGCATATCAACAAAAAAACGAGGGTTTTCTCTCCTTTCACCACGAACTCACGCTGCCCCTCCGCACGTCGCCTCAAGAATGACCAAATGACGCCGGTTTCGAGCCGCCGGAGTCGCCGAGAAGATGAGAGGGCTCGCCGGATTCAAGAAGACGAGAGGTTTCGAGAAGACAAGAGGGCTCGCCGGAGTCGCCGTTTCTGTTGCCGTATCTCTCGCCGGAATCGTGATTGAGAGAAGAAGAAGAAGAAGAAGAGAGTGAGAGAGAGAGAAGAAGAAGAAGAAGGGGAGAGAGAAGAAGAAGAAGAGAGAGAGAGAGAGAGAGAGAGAGAGAGAGAGAGAGAGAGAGAGAAGTCGTGAGATAAGAGAGAGAGAGAAAAATTGTTTTAAAAAAAATTCTTTTTTTATTATTTTTTTTTGTTTAAAAAAAATAAATCAAAAATAAATAAATAATGGCATTTCCGTAATATAATACAACATATGGATAAAATGGACATTGACCAAAAGAGTAAGGTTAGTTGAGTTTGGTAGAGTTATTGGAGGTTAGTCTAGTAATATAAGCATATAGTAAGGTTAGGTGGATGAATTAACTCTTTAATAATTAATTAAAGAGAGAAAACAATGTCAACAATAAAAGATTACCATTTGAATTTCTCGGGTTTGGAAGCTACTCGAACCGGAGTTGTGGATGTATTGGCCCTTCCCGTTGCGCTCACTCTTTCGGTTTCCCGAATTAGTCTTCGAGAGTTTCTCTGTCTCCGGTTGTTGCCAATATGGTCCGTAGTTATTCCAAACCTCCAAATTCAAGCATTTCGGCTTGTCTGCCCCTTTCCTCCACTTTTTCTTCCACTCGTTCATGTGTCTCTTGAACTGCGTACTCGCTTCCTTCATAAATAACTTTTCCACCGTGACAGTGTGAAAGGGATGCCATGTAAACTCTTGCTACGAAAACATAAATAAAATTGCTTAGCAAAATATTAAAAAAATACTTATAAATATAGGAAAAAATATAATAATTGACAACTTACCGCAAATTGTCTAAACCAAATTTGCTTCTCATCATACGGGACTTCTGAAAACTTCTTGTACGGTTTGTCGAAGATGGAATGGAACATCCTCATAATGGCCTTGCTAATCCCGTTGTTCGATATACCAAACCTACAAAAAAAAGATAAATTATAAACTTGATATTAAATATATATATATATATATATATATGAACTAAGGGTTTTTACCATGTCGATCTTCCAACTCGATGTGGATCAAGCCGTATGTGCAAGTCCCGGCCTGGTTGTTGGACTAACTCCTCGATGGTCATGATTCGAGGAGCTTGACTCTGCGACTCTGGGATAGTCGATGCGGCCGGACTTGGTGGTTCTGCCCCTCGAGTCGAACCACCGCTACGTCGAGGTTGTTGCATCCCTTGAGAAGAACCACCGATGGTCAAGTTCGCGAAACCCTCGTACGACCTGGAAAAAAAAACGCAAAATTTGTTAGATATTAAGCGCAAACGCAAACTATAAATAAAACGCAAAAGAAAAAACGATTACTATGAAAATATTCAGAAAAACGCGAAACAATTACCAAAAACCGTAACAATTACCAAAAACCCAAAATATTACGAAAAACCCGAAAAAATTATGAAAATTATAAAAACGGTTTTTATGAAAATTTCAAAAATTCATAAAATTATAAGAAATTTATGAAAAAGAATTTATTAATTATGCAAAAGTAATGAAAACGTTTTTTTATACAAATGATAAAATTTAAAAAAATCCAAAAAATCATAAAAATATCTTAGATTTAAAAACGTTTTATATACATGATTTTTATAACATTTAAAAAATATATTTTGTATTTTTAATCTAAAAATTATCTATTAAAGTTTTATATTCATAACAAAAATCCAAAAAATCCAAAAAATCCAAAAATCCAATTGTGTAAAACGTTTTTCATAAATCCAAAAAATCTAATTAAACCAAAAAATCCAAAACATTTCTGAAAAACACTATGTGTAAACAACAAATCCAAAAATTATAATCTAACTACAAATCCTACAAATCTAACCCACAAATCTCACCACAAATCATAAGAACTATCATCCTAATCTCCAATCTACCCACAAAACTCAAGCTAAAACAACTAACATCCTAATCTTCAAATCCCAACAACAACAACCACATATCTCAAAAATACTTACATGGTGAGAAGTTGTCGGCGGCGGAGGAGGGACGGCGGCTCCGGCGGACGGCTGCTCAGGCGATCAACAAACCAAGAGAAGGAAAAACAATTAGGAGAAGAAAAGAGGAAGAGAAGAGGGAGAGAAGAGAAGGAAGAGGGACACTTACCGGCGAGAGCTCAGGCGGTGATGGTCGGCGGAGAGAGAGATCGAACACAATGAAGAAGACGATGCGGCACAGGTATTTAGATCTAGGTATGGTCGGAAATCGGTCGGTTTTCAAAAAATACAAAACCGTCTAAATATTTCATTTAGCGGTTAATTTTTGCGGGTTTTATTTCAGTATGGTCGGAAATCGGTCGGTATTTCCGACACGATTCCGACCATATTGAGCATTTATTCATAATATTGCATGTCTCGGGTTGATATATTGTTAACACTTGGCATTTTTTCGAAAAAATTACATTGGTCGGAAATTAGTCGGAAATTTTTGACCAATTTCCGACCATAGAGGGTATAGGGTATGAAATCCTAAATTTGAATATCGTATAAAACATCTAAATATCTTAGGTATGAAAACAATATGGCAAGGTAAACATAAATAGAGTATATGACGATTTTTATGAATCGATAAGAGAACGGGTTTAGCCTCTCTTAACGAAACATATAACTTATACTTACACTATTCGTTTTCTTGTAAGGTTTGGATTAGATGTTCAGAAAGATTGATTCTTAAGATAAAAATTAGTATTTCATATACGGTTTAGGGTTTATAAATCCAACATAAAACTTTAGAATTTCCTTGTAATTTCCGACTATTTATTCATATTGGTCGGAAATTTCAAGGAATTTCCGACCAATTTCCGACCATATAGGGTTTAGGGTTTAAAATTCTTAATTTTCAAACTGTATACTGTTTAAAAAACATGTAAACATCTTATGTCTAACAAATATATGGCAAAATAAACATTTAATAGAGTATATGATGTTTTTATAAATTGAAAGTAGATTGAGTTAAACATTTCATAACGAAACATTGACCTTATACTTATACTTTTCGGTTTCTTGTAGGTTTTTTATTATATGCCCCAAAATTGTTTTACTTAAGCTTTATGGACATTTAATTATTTCAAAAGATCATATCTAACCATATTAAACATAGTCCAAATCAAATTTGTACCGACGTTTGAGGTTTCGGAACCTCAAATGGTCAGAATTTGGTCGGAATTTACGAGGAATTCCGACCACATTCAGACCAACTAATAAACCACACGTTCGTTGATAATTTTAGCACGTTTATTGTGAGTATGAGGTTAAATGGTCGGAAAATGGTCGGAATTTCTAGAAGTTTCCGACCATTTTCCGACCAAACAAAGAATTGTTTTAGCCGGGGGAAGTTTTAGCTGGGGGAAGTTTTAGCCGGGGTAAATATAATTCAATCCTTCCTGACCATTTTCCGACAGATCCTCGTGTCCGGTCGGAAAATGGTCGGAATATAGAATTAAATGTATTAAAAAAATCCGTACACCATATTTAAGCATTTGAAAAATTTTGAAAATATTGTTGATTTACATATTGTTACATTGTTACAAATTTATTCTGAAACTGATGAATAAAATGAAATACATGTATCGGAATCCTTATTAATTAAAAATATTCGTACAACTAATTAAAGCATGTGAAAAAGTTTCATAAATTTGTTACTTAAAAATATTTGGGACATAGACCGGATACAGCGGTTTTTCTCGTCCATCATCATGACGTGCATGTCGTCTACTTTTAGTCTTCACCGAAGATGGAAAGTAGTAGCTAGCAAAGTTGGATGCTTCTTCATTCACGCTCTGTGCAACAATAGAACCCTCGACTCTTGCAAGATTTTTCACCTTCTTCTTTAGGTGGAGAATATATCGCTCAAACGGATACATCCATCAATATTGAACTGGCCCACCAAGTCTTGCTTCCCTAGGGAGATGAATAGGAAGATGTTCCATAACATCGAAAAATGCTGGTTGAAATATTTTCTCGAGGTTGCATAGGAGAATCGATATCTTCTCCTCCAAATTTCGGATACCGTCTACTGTAAGTGATCTCGTGCATAAATCCCGGAAGAAAACACCGATCCCTGCATAAATGATAAATAAAATTAGTAAAATTTAGACAATTTAGATAAATTTAGTAAAATTTAGATATAATTTTGTAAATTATAAATGTACCTGCAATAGCTCCATGGACGTTTCTAGGAAGAAGACCGGCAAAGGCAAATGGAAGGAGGCGTTGCATGATAACGTGACAATCATGACTCTTCAACCCTGAAAACTTCCCTTCTCCAATATTAACGCAATTACGAAGGTTAGATGCGTATCCGTCTGGGAATTGAACACTATGCGTAATCCAGTCGAAGAACACCTCCTTTGAAGGCTCATCCAAACGGAAAGCGGGGGCTAGGGATTTTTCGTTCGCCATTATATGGAGTTCCTTCCGGGAACAAATTTCTGGCAAGTCAAATCTGGCCTTCAAATTATCTTTCGTCTTCCTTTGCACATTTAAAACAGTATTCATGATGTTGTCAAAAAAAAAATTTTCAATGTGCATGACATCTAGATTATGGCGCAGCAGATGGTTCTTCCAATATGGCAAATCCCAAAAAATACTTCTCTTGTTCCAATTGCGGTACTCGCCACAACCATCTACGGGAAAATGACCATTACCACCACATGAAACCGTCTTTTCAGCACCAAAATCTCTCAACTGAGTGATGATGTTATTCCCATCCGGCTCAGGAGGTGGACCATCAAATACTTTTTTGTTCTTCTTAAACAATGTCCTGCTCCGACGATATGGATGATCATGCGGCAGAAATCGTCGATGACAATCGAACCAAGAAGTCTTTCGACCGTGCTTTAATTGGAACGCATCAGTGTTATCTTGACAATACGGGCACGCCAACCTTCCATGAGTCGACCATCCAGATAGCATACCAAATGCAGGAAAATCACTTATGGTCCACATAAGTACCGCACGCATCGTGAAATTCTGTTGGAGAGAAACATCGAACGCTTGAACACCATCTTTCCATAACATTTTCAACTCATAAATTAATGGCTGCAAGAAAATATCAAGGGATCTCTTAGGATGCTCCGGTCCGTGGACAAGAATCGTGAGGAACAAAAACTCTCGTTTCATGCACAAACTAGGCGGCAAATTATAAGGTGTGACGATTACTGGCCACAATGAATATTGCTTCCCATGTTACCCAAAAGGGTTGAATCCATCTGTAGATAACCCGAGGTATACGTTACTTGGCTCAGCCGCAAAACTAGGATACACCTCTTGAAAATGTTTCCACGCTTCTGCATCTGAAGGATGTGCAATCTCTCCATATGAGTTATGTTCTGCATGCCATCTCATAGCTCCTGCCGTGCGCTCGGATTGATATAACCTCTTCAACATATCTGTTAACGGCAAATACCACATGCGTTTATGTGGAATTGGTACTCTTCCACCCGTTTCCTGATACCGAGGTTTCCCACAAAAACGATACTTGCGACGGTTTTCGTCCTTTCTCCAGTATATTATACAATTGTCGATGCACACATCTATCATCTGATACGGCAATCCAAGACCAGCTACAAGTTTCTGAACCTCGTAGTATGAAGCCGGTGAGAGATTATCTTCAGGTAAAATATCTTTCACAAAATCAGCTATCGCATCCACACAATCCTCTGCCAAGTTGAAATCGGTCTTTATTGTCATCAACCTGCTTGCAGTTGATAAAAGCGATATTCCCTCTCTACATCCTTCGTATAATGGATGCTTAGCTGCATCTAGCATATCAAAAAACTTCCGAGCTTCTAAATTAGGTTCCTCTATTCTAATACCATCCGGAACATACGATGCTACGTTTTCGCGATATGCATCATTCACCATCTGAACGTTTGCATCTACTTCCGGTGTTGGTTCCTCTATTCTACCCGAATAATTAAAACCACTACAATGATGTTGCACCATTGCATCAGTTTCTCCATGCGTATACCAAATCTTATAACTCGGCATTAACCCATTCCTATAAAGATGCTTCCATACTTCCCCAACAGAGGCTAATCTATGATTCCGACATTTAGGACAAGGACAATACAATTTACCGTATTCCGACGTCATGCTATTGTTTGTCGCAAATGTCATGAATTCCTCAACACCTTGTGCATACTCATCCGTCAGTAAATTCGTCGCTGGATCTTGCCGTGGTCTATCCATCCACGATCGAAAATAATCTCTAGTGTTTGGATTTGAAGAATACATTTTCTATTTTTTTTTTTTTGGTGTAAATTGTGAATGAGGGTGGTGTTGTATTTATAATTAAAATTTCCGCGGATTCCCGACCAATTTCTGACCATTGTAAAAAATTCAAACGGCTATAAAACGGCTACTGCAACGGGCAGATTAACGTATATATTTCGTCGGAATTTAGTCGGATTCCTTACTGGTCGGAAATTGGTCTGAAATTTAATCCAATTTCCGACCATACTAATATTCGCCAACGGCTATAAACAGCTAATGCAACGGGTATATTAACGTATATATCTCGTCGAAAAACAGTCGGAAATTGGTCTGTAATACCGACCTATTTCCGACGATTGTTAGTCGGTCTCCAATACGTCGGAAATCCGTCGGAATTTCAGACCAACTTAAAATTGTCGGGAATTACCGACCAATTTCCGACGGGTGTGTTTTAATCGGAATTTCGTCGGTATGTGGTCGAAAATTCCCGACCATTTTAAATTGGTCGGAAATGTGGTCGGAAATCGGGATGTTTTCTTGTAGTGTACCTACAAAAGGAAGATCTCTATTGTTTGGATTACAGTACCCCATGGGATGACCATAGTAGCCTTCAAATGACAATGGACCAGGATAAAACGCCAGCTTAATAGGCATACGTGGGACGACACCAGGATCTGAAATTTGAGGTCTGAACATATATCCGTTAGTAGGTTAATTACCCTTAGGACTAGCAGTACATCGAAAATCAAGTGGAATCTGAGGGGGATAATATGGGTGGTTCCCTATGTGCCAATCATCACATGGATGATGATTAGTTGTTGGAGGGCCATGTGGTCTGTCAAATTGGTGATTATGAAAATTAGCATTAGGATATGCTTGCGGACCACGACAGTCAATTTATCCTCCCCCTATACACTGTCTTGTACCAGCTTCACAATATGGTTGATGATCACTTCTCCAGGTATTGGTATCTCCACTCCTTACATTGGGATCTGCAAATAAAAGAGAGGTGATAATCCATTAAGTATATACAAGAAAGAAAAAAATATATAGCCATCGTTTCCATCATCCATGCCAAGCCTAGTGTATACAACATATATATCGCAACAGATTTTCAAAATGATCCTAATCTATGATTAAACCCCCTTCAATAGGATCCTCCATTGCAACTTATATTCATGGCGTTCACGGTTTCTAGAAGAATTAAAGCATAGGATGCTGTTGGAGATACACTTTCTTCTCTTCTCGATGAGGTTGAGTATGTCCTATTTCAAGGGGCTTCATCAGAAACTGGGATGCTACGGAGGATCTGTTGCCATATGGTGTACACACTGGGCTTGCATGGGAGGAGATACAGAAAATACATGTGGAATGCACCAGGCTGTTTTGATAATAGACCATTCTAAAGGATTTAAATTTTGAAATGAAAAGAAAGCATTTATGCAGCTTATTCAAGAAAAAATACAAAGAAAAGAAAAAAAAGATTCAAAAACAAGAAAAAACATAGAAAAAAAAAAACTTCAAACGATTGGACTTGATCACTTGCCCATTTATGAGAACACACTTGAAAAATATCAAAAGAATGTGAGGATCGGTTGAGGAGAGGACTTGCAGTGCGAGACATTTTCGTTTAGAGAAAATATTAGGAGTTGTGATAAGCCTTTAATGAGCAAGAGTGAATTGAGTGTTTGTTTTTGCAACATCTTTGTTCTTTTGTGTTTGTTTGAGGACAGGCAAACAGCAAGTCCGGGGGGGAGTTGATATGTGTGGATTTTGCATCATTCTAACATTGTTTTTTCATTGTTTCTTTCAAACTTTGCATCCTTTTGTATCATAATAATGTATTTTGAGTCTTTTTTCTTCTTGTCATGCATTTTAGAGTCATAGGTGTGTTTCTTTGCATTTTTGGTATTTTTAGGTGTTCTTGGAGCCAAAGGAAATGGGAGACTTGAGAATGGAGGAGAAATAAAACAAGAGGAGCAAGAAAAGGTGAAGGACAAGGAGTAGCTTGAAAACAGAGGCTTGCAACGACCAATCCACAACGGTTAGCTGCAGCCGATGTGAGCTCCCCGACGAATTCCCGAGATCCACAACGGCCTCATGCAGCGGTATCCTACGGCCATTGTGGGTTTCAGACCAAAATTTTTAGAGTTTTACAACGGCCTCTTGCAATGGTATACTGCGGCCGCTGCGGGTTTCAGATATAAAAAAAAAAGTAACCGTGTCAAACCCGGTTTGTCTCGGGTTTCGCCCCATTTCCTATTTAAGCACTCTAAACCTAATTTTTTTTAACAAGTTTTATTCTGATATGCTCAAATTAATACCCTAAAAGTACTAAACAGTAGTTGCAGTAAAGTAGGGGTCGAACACAAGGACTCACAGAGACACACAATAGATTATATTGATGAGTATTAAGTTAAGCGATCAATGATATTGAAAACAGAACGTAAATTAAAACGGTTGTAAATTCGATTGGAGAAAGATAGGTTCAGGTTATTTCTCAGGAAATCAATGAATGCAGATAAACTAACTAGTTAGGATTCAGATTTAGCGCGGTTTTTGAACTCAAATCACTAAGATATAGTTAACCAACTCTCGTTGTGAAAACTATCTAAATCTAAATCCTAGGAATTCCAAATCTCTTTGCGAATCCTAAAGTCTAAATCAGCTTTTAGATCAGGTTTGATTTGTTCACAAAACAACTAAACCAAATCTCTTTGCGAATAGTTATTTTGCTCACCCTAGGTTCTATCAGGTAATTAATCGTACTCTCATGCCTAATCAATTATCCTAAGATCTAAGTTCTAGGTGATCAATCTAGAATTAGCTTTGCAAAGAACCTATGGTGAAGAACTAATTCAGATAATGAATCCTAATAACTAATCAACCTAGCATTCAGAGATAACCCTTATGAGAACCCTAAACCTAACAAGAGATCTACTCAGATATGGAAATTGAAGCAATAAACATGTTTGAATAAATCATCAAATAAAATAGAAATAGTAACAAGAGGGTTCGAAATCTTCTCTCGGACGAACAAAGTTTCGGAATTGTCTCCCTTCAAAAGCTTTCTCACAAAACCAAAGTAAAATAAAGCATAGCCATGAAAGTGGATGTAAAATCCTATTAAATAACTTAAATCACGTTATGGGGCTTTTTGTAAATAATAAAGTCTTCTGGGCTATTTTGCAATTCTTTAACTCTTCATTAAAGTCGCGGGCCGTGTCTGCTTCGATGAGTATCGACTGATACTAGTCAGTATCGATCGACACTGAGACTTCAAATCGGGTACTCAGCTACACGAACGTTGATTTGCTCCAAAATGCTCCAGAAAGCTCCAATATCTCCAATTATGCTCCAAACGTGCTAAAACATGTAAAAGATTCTAAACCACTACGAAATAGTAGAAAGACTCTATCTATAAAACGGACGTATATCATGGCTTAAACGGGGTAAAAACCATGATATATCAACTCCCCCAGACTTAGCCTTTGCTTGCCCTCAAGCAAATAGAAGACTAAACCAGAGAAAGAGGTTTGAAAACATAGAGACTCACATGTTCATGAAACATTGCAATGACCATTTTCCTTAGTGCTCCACATATCACCTAACCAGCTTTTGATCTAACCACCATGTACTTCTCCGTAGACATTCGCAGTTTTCCAGACTACACACATTATTTCACAGCATTGTTCAATCAAGCCATCCTCGCCAGTTTCATCGCTGTGATTAATACCAAGAACCTTTTAGATTCTTTCCCATACAATATCATGACAAGGAACCACCCTTTTTCACACTTTCTGGTATTATTTTCTCTCCCCCCAGACTTATTTCTTATTATGTTTCTTGCATGTACATATTAAGGTTCGAGACGCGAGTATTGATGGTGTTTGCCATCGAATCCCCGGTTCTTCCCTCAAAAGTAATCAAAGGTGTAGGCGAATAATGGTATCACATGAAATTTTCCTAACCTCGCTTTCACCTTTGTGTGATCATCTCCTCTGAAGTAGAATAATGGGATCGCTGGAAATTTTCCTAACCCTCTACTCAGAAGAAAATCAACTCATCTTTTAATGCATCTTATTAATTAACTTGTAAGAGGGAGATAAATACAATTACTTTAAACATGTGGGTTCCTTTGTCAGATACAAATGATGAATCAAGCTCTATGGATACTAACCACATCGATGAAGTGCAAAAATTTGGCTTAGGCTTTAAAGGACTTTGCTGGAAACATGAGTGTCTTCTAGTTAACTGGTCAGCCTTTGGATTTTTCATTAGTCGATCTAGAACTGATTCTATAACAATTGTCACTTAGAAGCAAGGTCAAATCAATAGATTCAAGAAAAAAGATCACAGTCTCCAACAAAGTTTTGACTCAATAAAACAATGAATGACTCAAAAACGACTAGCTCTAAGAAAAACAAAAACAATGTCAGCGACTACCTCCCCCAGACTTGAACAACATGGTCCCCAATGTCATATAGCCTAGAGTTGGTGAAAGAAAACAAAAGAACCAAGTAGGACTGTGAAACACAAGAAGTTACCGTGCTGGAACATCGAGTATCGACCGACACACGGCGTGGTATCGAACGATACCAGGCTTAAGTCGACACGATGAACTTATCTCATTCGCGTAGGGTGTCGACCGACACCAATAGGGTATCGATCGACACTCAGGCGATTTCGTGTTTGCTCCTTGTTTATCCTGACACAGACGCAAAAACGAAAAATAAAAAGAAAAAGACTTAAAAACAAACTCACCAGTGGCCTTAGTCCTCTCCTTGTACAGCTTTGAGTTCTCATAGGCAAGATGCCTGATCTCATCGAGCTCATTCAGCTTGATGAATCGCTTCTCAGCAGCAGGCTTGATGTCGAAATTCACCAACTTTGTAGCCCATGCTGCCTTGTGCTCGATTTCCACTGGAAGATGGCATGATTTTCCATACAACAAGCGAAACGGTGTAGTCCCAAGTGGTGTCTTGAAAGCAGTCATGTAAGCCCAAAGTGCGTCATCCGGCTTTATAGACCAATCCTTCCTTGTAACATTCACTGTCTTCTCCAGAATCTCTTTGATCTGTCTGTTGGAAACATCAACTTGTCCACTGGTTTGAGGGTGATAAGGAGTAGCAACACGATGGTTCACACCATACTTCTTCAACAACCTCTCGAAAATCTTGTTGAGTGAGAGCCACCATCACTTATCACAATTCGAGGTACTCCAAATCGATGGAAAATGATGGTCTTAAACAACTTAAGAACCACCAAAGAATCATTGGTTCTGCTAGCAATGACTTCAACCCACTTAGACACATAATCCACAGCAACCAAGATGTATTTGTGTCCATACGACGAAGGAAAGGGACCCATAAAATCAATGCCCCAACAATCGAAAATCTCAACCTTGATAGTATGATTTTTACTAGTCAATTACTCAAATCCCACTAATGTCATTGTAGTATTTGAGGTATCGAACCACGGAGGTTTAGATTGAAGCACTAGGAATACATGAATCTTCCTAAGCTAGAGAAAATGTTTTTGGGTTTTATGTTTATGGGAAAAGAAACAAATGCAAGAAAGAAAACAAAGATATAGGTGTTGGATCATGGAATGAACTATCAAATGAATGATTAACAATCAAACAATGAATCATTTGGAAGCATTAATAACTATCCTAGAACATGGAATTCACAATTATGACTAATCCACCGTCGTGGCACTAATCACTTTGTTAATCACCAAATCAAGAACAAACCATCGTTTGTGATAAGATGATTAACAAGCATTAATCTCCAATCACACTTAGTTCACTAATCACCCTAGACATCAACTCTCGTTGCCTAGGCAAGAAAAGCTCACAAAAGGTTTTGTTCAAGCAATTCATTTATACTCGGGTTAGGAGTGAAATGCCTAAGTTCGAGACTCGAATCGATAAATCTAATCTAGCACTAACACCGTTTACTCGAATCTCTCCCTAATGCATGGGATGAGACCAAAAATCCTAAGCTGTAGCTCTAGATTGGTTTGTCACGCCAACTAGAGCTACCTAATCTAGGTGTAGTTCTAAAGTTTGGTTTATCTTATCAAATCTAGCATTAAGAACCAACCTAAGTGAAGGATCTAACAAGAATCAACATAAATCATCATTATCTAATTATCAAGACAATTAACTAATGATGCTAATATACAAAATCAATGCTAATCCTTAAGTTAAGATCACTAATCTTGATTAATTCTCTTACAAGCAACTAATCACTATGTTAATTATCAAATCCATTAGCAAATTCCCATTTGTGGATTATCAATTAGCAAGCATTAAGAATAATAACAAGATCAACCAAAATACACCCTAGACAACTAATCCCTTAGGCTAGGAGCATAAATCTCTTGAATACTTCATCAAGGCATTTCATCAAACACTTGGTGTGCATGAAATGCCTTATGATCTAGATCTACTTTCTCAAACTAGATCTAGCATTAGGAACACTAAACAAGAAAGGAATGCAAGGATTAAGAACATAAGCATCAAGAATCAATTATCAAATCATCTAAATCATGCTAAATCTAAGATCCAACAAAAAGGGGTCTAAGGCCTAAATATGAAGAACATAAGAGAAAAAGACATAAAGATAGATTAAATGCATTAATATAAGGATAAGGGTGAAGAAATCTTCTCTAGAGTGGCATTTGTATGAAGAACAATCAAAATCCTTCTCAAAATCATAAGAAGAGTTTGGGATAAAACCCAACTCTAGAAAGAAGAAAACTTAGCTAATAAAAATTAGGTCTAGAGTATTTATAGAAAAAGGGAAAGCAAACCGGGTCAACCCGGAACAAACCGGTTTTTTACCTGGACATTTTTTTGGGTCGGAATCGATCCCGGGCTGTGTGAAGCCGGAATAGGAGGCCGGGATGAAGAAGTTTACTGTGAATCGGTCATAACTCATGTACCTGACATCCGAATTACCTAAATCAAACTCCTGTAGACAGCTATCTCATCCCTCTACAACTCTTATGAAGACCGCTTGAGTTGATTCATAGGAAAGGCTTTCGTTTTGCCGGTTCTTTGGACGGTATCATCTTCTCTCGGCTAGACGGACATACCTTCAGTACATCCATCTTTTCTCCCTATCCATACGTCCAAATAACCCGATTCAAACTCCTGTATAAAGCTGATTAACTTCTCTACAACTTCTATCAAGGAAGTTGAAGCTAAATCGGATTATAAGGTCCCCGTTAGTACCGGACTGTTTCAAGCCGGGATGGGAGGCCGGGATGAAGAGTTTTTGCCGAGAGGAAGTTGATCCCGGGGTGTTTCAGGCCGGGACAGGGGGCCGGGATTCTCCCTGTCTGAGGGAACATCTCGTGCCGGCTGAGGGAAAAATCTCATCCCGGCTTGAAACTGTCCGGTGCATGCATCCGGAGAAGAGAAAGCTCCTTGGCCAGACAGAGACGTCTTCAGTAAAACGACGATAACTCCTTCACCAAATGCCCAAATGGCCTGAATCTAACTCCTGTAGATAGATGACTCACTCTTCTACAACTCCTATGAAGAGTTTCAAGGCTGATTCATATCGTAGGGCCTTCGTCCAGCTACATCTTTCCGGCATCTCGGATGGGCTTTGCACTCCTCTTATGCTCCATAACTCCAAACATTATCAATTGTCTCCAAGACACCTAAAAACACTCCAAATGCATGAAAAACTCACTAAGAACTAATGCAAACACCTATTAATCTAATAAAGACCTAAATGCTATAAAAGATATGCGAGACACATGCATGAGACACAAAACACCAAATAATATGCATGCTAAAAGATGTAAAATACGGGTTTATCAACTCCCCCAAACTTATTCATTTGCTTGTCCCCAAGCAAACAAACAAGAAGAGGAGAAAAAAAAGAGCAATGAATGAGATAGAGTCCAAAAAATGTCAACAAAAGAAAAACCATCCAATGGTGATTCTAAAATGCACTTGAACAATCTCTACTCACAAAGATTTAGCCATACTCATCACACCACAGATCAAGCTCAAAAACTAGCCTACACAAGCGTTCATATTCCCCAAACCTTTAACATTCATTAAACGAAACCATGAATCACATTTATGCAAATCAAATGAACTCACTTGACTAGGGGACAAGGGTTTTGAGATAAAAACGATCTCAATAAATGTGGAATTCCATAGCAAGGGATCTCTCATTGAAGGAATGGACTTTGGCAAAATGCTAAGGGTGAAAAGCAACTGATGCATACAAGGCTAGACTTTCATCTACCCAATGCCCCAAATAACTTCAACCCCTACCTCTAAGCCCCATGAAGATCACTCCTAAGCTAACCTTTCTTAAAGGCTTTTTGCCTTTCATAAACCACATACTTCATCGTTTCTTCCTTGTTTAAGCACTTGGGGAAAATTTCTTCTTCATCCTTGATCAACAAATGGCTTGGCTCATTCCCTTTTCTTCTTTAGCTCATCATTTGCCTTTGGCTTGGTCCCTTTCTTCATCCTTCGGATGCATTAGCCATTTTTGGCTTCTTTTCTTCTTTTTGTAGCTAGAGACCACCTTTTTTTTACTACTTAGAGCTATACCAAATATTTCTTGCCAACCATTTCAATCATTAGCTTTTTCCCATTTCTTTCTCAAATCTCTTCCTCGTCTTTACTTTTTCTTTGCATCCCCCACTCAAGATTTTCTCTTTTTATTCTAACCCAAACCCCCCCCCCCATCCTAACCTATGCTTAGCCCGATGATGTGCGAGCTAAATCTGCATGTAAGACTTTCCTTGTCGCTCTAAACCCAACACTTTTTGCCAAGTCCATTCGAAAAAGCATAGGCCTCACAACACTCACTAAAAAATTAGGCTTGAAAGGAGGGTAAGTTAAGGGTGAGGATAATCGTCCCAAAGATGGGGATCGGCTACTTGGACTAACAAGAGTGGTAAAAAGGAGGAAGATAGCCCAAGTATGTATATGGTATCCATGAGTCCATTTTTCAATGCATAAACATGATAATTACTAGTCAAAATGATGAGGACATCAACCCAAAGGACATTCCAAGCATCATGCCAACCGTCCAAGAAGGAGCCATGACACGTTCTAGGATTAAACAAATGAGGAATAGATACAAGAAGGCCTTACACACCTATATCAACTCCCTAGAGCCCACGGATCCATTGCTGCCTGACCTAAATGTCATATTCGGACATAACAATCTCTTAGAGCCAGTTTTAGCCGAGAGAAATGACTTAGCCGAGGAAAAACTGATCCAATCAGTTTTAGCCGAGACATACGGTGTAGCCGAGGGAGATCAGGCCACATCAGTTTTAGCCGAGAGAAACACGACCAAATCAGTCTTAGCCGATAGAAATCCCATCGCATCAGTTTTAGCCGAGAGAGAGTTAACCGAGACAGTTTTAGCCGAGAAGAATCCAACTAGCTTGGGAAGCTTCCAAAATGATGGTCTCGCCAAGACAGGTAAGTTCCATCGACCAAACACATATTCTAAGACTAATGGTCCAGTTGGATTGGTGAGAAACAGCTCAGGAACCAGGTCCCTTCACAACCAACTCATCTTAGCCGAAAGAAACCAAATGGAGCAAGAAGAGGATATTTTAGCTGAGGGAGAGCAAGAACTCGACGATCAAGACTCACCTCACTCAGAAAGCATCAAAGGAAGCCCCTACAACATAGATCAAGATGAAGACGCACTTTCACCAGGACCATCTTCAAAAAGCATGAAAGCGGCTCCTTGGGCGTCTACTCATCAATGTAAGCTTTTCAATTATTCTATTGTGCTTGCAGGTGGTTCCAACATGATCAACGACTAAAGATTTCATCATCTCGTCGTCCTTAGTCATTTTTAAGAATCGCTCATAAAACTTTCCTATTATGGATTAAATGAAACGATGAGCTTTGTTTTGTTTTAGTTTACGGTTTTCTTGTTTTGTTTTAGAACTGCGTGTTGTTTTTCTTTCAAAGTCATGTTGTTTTGAGTCTTTGCTTTCTTTTGAGTTGAACCCTAGTAGGTTCATGCCGACGAACCCCTTTATAAGGTTCCTTTGCGGCATTATAGTCACCACCTTTTTCGCATATCAATAAAATAACGCAGTTCTCTTCAAGTATCTTCTTGAGAAACCCTTGTTCTTAGCTTTGTTTGTGCGATTCAAGCAAGCTTAGTTCTTCACCGTATCAAAGGCTCATCAAATCTTTGTGTCGTGAATTCACTCCATCATCACATCACTTCTCAATCCCACACGAGAGGGCGACCGCCTACGTGTTAGATTACTTCCATCTTCAAACATCAAAAGAGCCAAGGAGAGGGCGACCGCCTGCCTTGCTCACCGCATCTATCACCTTGACGTGAGAGCCACCACCGGTTCTTACATCATCTTTGATATCAGAGCCAAAGGTTCTGCCTTTGGTTATCTTACCCTTATCTTTTTACTTCGTTTCATTTTCTTTGCAATCGCTTAAGTTGTTAGTTTAGTTAGCATAAGAAAAACAAAAAAAAAATTATCTAGGGTTTGTTAGTTCGTCGTAGTTCTGTTCTTGAATAAGAAAAGCCAAAAAAAAAAAATAGTTAGTTCGTTTTAGTTGATTAACAAGTCGCAAGTCAAAAAAAAAAAGGAAGTTTAGCTTATCGCTCGGCTAGAATTTTTGGAACTTCTCCTTAAATTTTTAAGCATTGCGAGTTGATAGAAAATATTAGTTAAGTTGCTAGTAGTTTTTGCTAGATATTTAACATTTGTTTCAAGTGCTTTAGAATTTTTCTTTTTCATTACACTCGTTGCTTTTAACGGATTATTGTTTTTGTAAGTTTGCAAGAACCGACCGATTGTAAGGCATGGGAGAAGAGGCAAATCACAACGTGCAGATGCAAGACATCATGGCTACACTCACTGCCATGAGAGAAGATATGCGAGATACGAGAGAACGTCTAGGCCGACTTGAACAGCCTAGAGCAGCCGGAGGAAACTTGCCACAACAAGCAAGAAGGAATGCACCTCCTAACAACAACAACAACAACCATGATGAGTCCGAGGAGTATGATTCGGATTATGAGCCAGAGATGGAGGAGAATCCACCTCCTGATCCTATAAGAAGGAGGAACCCGAGGAGACAAGACCCATTACAAGGCAACCGGCCTAGAGGTGAGTGAAGAGAAGGATATAATGACATGAAACTAACACCACCTACATTCGCAGGAAAATCTAACCCGGAGGTCTATCTTGATTGGGAGAAGCGCTTGGAGTATATCTTCGAATGCTATGGCTATGGAGAGCTCAAGAAGGTGGCCTTGGCAGCAGCTCAACTCACTGAAAATACATTAGCTTGGTGGGACAGAACCGTAGCTGAGAGGAGACGCCAAGTCTTTGGACCTATTCAAACTTGGCATGACATGAAATACCTCTTAAGGTTAAGGTATGTGCCTGAGCATTATCATAGAGATTTGCACAAGCGTTTTCGTAAGTTGGCACAGGGAACAAGGAGCGTAGAGGAGTATTTTGAGGAGTTTGAAAAGATGATGCACTCCTTGGAACTAGAAGACTCCGAAGAAGCCTTGATGGCGCAATTCATTGATGGCTTACAAGAACGTATAGCCAGAAAGGTGGAGAGGACCAAATACAGTGGTATTCATGAGCTATTACACTTGGCTGTGCAAGTGGAGCAACAGATCAAGAGGAAGACGTCCTTATCCAATAGGAACAGAAGCAACCAGCCTTGGCAAGCAAGTGGCAGCAAGCCCGTAGACAAGGGCAAGGCTATTGAGATCGATTCACGATTCAAGAGCAAGGCTAATGACTTCCCAAAGACAACAAGACCAGAGCAAGATAAGTTCTCTAATACTGGTCAAGCTAGAGCTCGTGACATTACTTGTTTCAAGTGTCAGGGCCGAGGGCATTATGCAAGAGATTGCCCAAATCAGAGAGTAATGATCATCACTTCCAATGGAGGATATGAGTCACATGATGAAGGGGAAGAAGAACTAGATGAAGAGCAGGAAGATATGGAGTTCCCTGATACTGGTGACTATTTGTTGGTGACAAGAAGAGTCTTAAGTGTCCAAATACAACCAGAAGAGAAAGTCCAACGTGAAAACTTGTTTCACACGCGATGCACTATCAAAAACAAGGTATGTAATCTTGTTATAGATGGAGGATCTTGTACTAACGTGGCTAGCAAGTTTATGGTGGACAGATTAGGTCTTGAAAAGACTAAGCATCCGAAGCCATACAAGCTGCAATGGCTCAATGATGCAACGGAGCTCAAAGTGACCGAGCAAGTGACTGTCCCATTTAGTGTGGGGAGATATCAAGATCAAGTGCTTTGTGATGTGGTGCCAATGCAAGCTGGTCATCTACTACTTGGCAGGCCATGGCAATTTGACAAAGCCACCATACACAATGGGAGAACCAACTACTATAGCTTCACTCACTCGGATCGCAAGTTCAACTTAGCTCCTCTAAGTCCATCTGAAGTGCATGAGCTTCAAAGCATGATGAACAAAGAGACTAAGTCCTCTAAATCTTCTTTATACATTACTACTAGTGGATTAAACCGAGTTATGAGTGCCTATGGCACTATATTACTAATGATTTATAAAGAATGCTTGAGCACATGTTCTATGGAGGTGGAGCTTCCTCCTGAAGTCAATGCCGTGCTAGACAAATTCAGAGACATATTCCCTGAGGAGATCCCTCCTGGTTTGCCTCCTCTAAGAGGCATAGAGCATCAGATTGATCTAGTGCCAGGCTCACCTTTGCCAAACAAAGCGGCTTATAGGATGAATCCACAAGAAACAAGTGCAAGAACTCATGGACAAAGGATACATCCGAGAGTCCCTTAGTCCTTGTGCTGTTCCGGTACTATTAGTGCCAAAGAAAGATGGGAGTTGGAGGATGTGTGTAGATTGCCGAGCAATTAACAACATAACCATCAAATACCGGCATCCCATCCCACGTCTAGACGACATGCTAGATGAATTAAGTGGAGCTACTGTCTTCTCTAAGATAGACCTAAAGAGTGGATACCACCAAGTACGCATGAGAGAAGGACACGAGTGGAAAACAGCTTTTAAAACAAAGCAAGGCCTCTACGAGTGGCTAGTGATGCCATTTGGCCTCACCAACGCGCCTAGCACCTTCATGAGACTTATGAACCAGGTTTTGAGGTCCTATATTAGTAAATTTGTAGTTGTCTACTTTGACGACATACTGATTTACATTAAGGATCACTTTAAACACTTATCTCATCTTGAACTTGTTTTAAAAACGCTTCGGAAGGAAGGCTTATTTGCTAACCTAAAGAAGTGTGTATTTTGTACTGATAAGCTTGTATTCTTAGGCTTTGTAGTTAGCAGGGAAGGACTACAAGTTGATGAGGAAAAGATCAAAGCTATACGAGAATGGCCTACGCCAACAAACATTGGACATGTTAGGAGTTTTCATGGCTTGGCAAGCTTCTATAGGCGGTTTGTTAAGGATTTCAGCACCATAGCTGCACCTCTCACAGCTGTGATCAAGAAGAACATTCCATTTGCATGGGGAACAGCTCAAGAGATGGCTTTCAACAATCTCAAGGACCGATTGACCCAAGCACCGGTTCTTGCACTCCCGGACTTTGATGAGATGTTTGAAGTGGAGTGTGATGCATCAGGATTAGGGATTGGAGCTGTGCTTCATCAAAGGAAGAGACCCATAGCCTTCTTCAGTGAGAAACTGAGTGGAGCTACACTCAACTACCCTACCTATGACAAGGAGCTCTATGCGCTGGTTAAGGCATTGGAAACATGGCAGCACTACTTGCTGTCCAAGGAGTTCATTATACATACTAATCACGAGACTTTGAAGCACTTACGAGGCCAAACTTCACTCAAAAGGAGGCATGCTAAGTGGTTAGAGTTCGTGGAGACTTTTCCTTATGTCATCAAGTACAAGAAGGGCAAGGAGAATGTGGTGGCCGACGCATTGTCTAGGAGATTTGCACTCATTGCCACCATGGAGGCCAAGATTCTTGGATTTGAGCACATAAAGGAGCAATACAAGGATGATCCGGAGCTTGGAGAAAGCTATCTAGAGTGTTGCAAAGGACCTCACGGTTTGTTTTTCTTGCAAGATGGCTTTCTTTTTCGAGATAAACGTTTGTGTATCCCGCAGGGATCTATGAGAGAGCTAGTGCTTAGTGAAGCACATGGAGGAGGCCTAATGGGGCATTTCGGAGTAGATAAGACGTTGGCCGTAGTAATGGATCATTTCTATTGGCCTCACCTAAAAAGAGATGTGGAGCGGTTCTGTGCTCGATGTGTCCAATGCCACAAAGCAAAATCCAGGTCACATCCATACGGTCTTTACATGCCTTTGCCCATACCTAACGCCCCTTGGGTAGATATCTCGATGGATTTTGTCTTAGGTTTGCCAAAGATCAGGCACAAAGACTCCATCTTTGTAGTAGTGGACCGGTTCTCCAAGATGGCACACTTCATCCCGTGTGAAAAGACAAATGATGCAACTCAAATTGCTAATTTGTTATTTAAGGAAGTAGTGCGCTTACATGGAGTCCCAAGGACTATCATTTCTGACCGTGACACGAAGTTCTTGAGTCACTTTTGGAGAACATTGTGGAGAAAGCTAGGAACAAAGCTTTTGTTCTCTACAACTTGCCATCCACAAACAGATGGCCAAACTGAGGTAGTGAATAGAACTCTTGGCACTCTGCTTAGAGCAGCCCTTGGTAAAAATATGAAGACTTGGTTAGATTGCATTCCATTTGTTGAATTCGCTTATAACCGCGCAAGGCATTCAGCTACTAAGCTGTCTCCTTTCGAGGTTGTTTATGGCACTAACCCTTTGACTCCAGTTGATTTAAGGCCAATAGCACAAGTAGACCAGGTTAATTTAGATGGCTTAAGGCGAGGAGAACTCTTCAAAAAGCTTTTTGAGACGGCAAAGACGAATCTTGAAAAGAAAACGGAGAGTTACAAGAAAGCAGCGGACAAGGGCAAGAAAGAGATGATCTTTGAGCCTGGAGATTGGGTGTGGCTTCACATGAGACAAGAAAGATTCCCAAACAAACGTGCCTCCAAGCTCTCACCTAGAGGCGACGGCCCATTCAAGATTTTAAGCAAAATCAATGACAACGCTTATCGTCTTGATTTACCAGGTGAGTATAACATCTCTCACACTTTCAACGTTGCTGACTTATCTTATTTTGATGCAGGAGATCAAGTTTTGAGGACAAAACCTTCTGAAGAAGGAGGGAATGATGAGGACATCAACCCAAATGACATTCCAAGCATCATGCCAACCGTCCAAGAAGGAGCCATGACACGTTCTAGGATTAAACAAATGAGGAATAGATACAAGAAGGCCTTACACACCTATATCAACTCCCTAGAGCCCACGGATCCATTGCTGCCTGACCTAAATGTCATATTCGGACATAACAATCTCTTAGAGCCAGTTTTAGCCGAGAGAAATGACTTAGCCGAGGAAAAACTGATCCAATCAGTTTTAGCCGAGACATACGGTGTAGCCGAGGGAGATCAGGCCACATCAGTTTTAGCCGAGAGAAACACGACCAAATCAGTCTTAGCCGATAGAAATCCCATCGCATCAGTTTTAGCCGAGAGAGAGTTAACCGAGACAGTTTTAGCCGAGAAGAATCCAACTAGCTTGGGAAGCTTCCAAAACAGGTAAGTTCCATCGACCAAGACAGGTAAGTTCCATCGACCAAACACATATTCTAAGACTAATGGTCCAGTTGGATTGGTGAGAAACAGCTCAGGAACCAAGTCCCTTCACAACCAACTCATCTTAGCCGAAAGAAACCAAATGGAGCAAGAAGAGGATATTTCAGCTGAGGGAGAGCAAGAACTCGACGATCAAGACTCACCTCACTCAGAAAGCATCAAAGGAAGCCCCTACAACATCGATCAAGATGAAGACGCACTTTCACCAGGACCATCTTCAAAAAGCATGCAAGCGGCTCCTTGGGCGTCTACTCATCAATGTAAGCTTTTCAATTATTCTATTGTACTTGCAGGTGGTTCCAACATGATCAACGACTAAAGACTTCATCATCTCGTCGTCCTTAGTCATTTTTAAGAGTCGCTCATAAAACTTTCCTATTATGGATTAAATGAAACGATGAGCTTTGTTTTGTTTTAGTTTACGGTTTTCTTGTTTTGTTTTAGAATTGCGTGTTGTTTTTCTTTCAAAGTCCTGTTGTTTTGAGTCTTTGCTTTCTTTTGAGTCGAACCCTAGTAGGTTCAAGCCGACGAACCCCTTTATAAGGTTCCTTTGCGGCATTGTAGTCACCACCTTTTTTGCATATCAATAAAATAACGCAGTTCTCTTCAAGTATCTTCTTGAGAAACCCTTGTTCTTAGCTTTGTTTGTGCGATTCAAGCAAGCTTAGTTCTTCACCGTATCAAAGGCTCATCAAATCTTTGTGTCGTGAATTCACTCCATCATCACATCACTTCTCAATCCCACACGAGAGGGTGACCGCCTACGTGTTAGATTACTTCCATCTTCAATCATCAAAAGAGCCAAGGAGAGGGCGACCGCCTGCCTTGCTCACCGCATCTATCACCTTGATGTGAGAGCCACCACCGGTTCTTACATCACAAAATTTAGGGTTCAAATAGTTAGGATCGGGTTTAATTCAAAGCTTGTTTCAACCAAGACAAAAGCATCAATTCATATGATCTAATTATGGTGAGTCCTTATTTTCAAGTTGTTCAAATGCATTTAAATACTAAGGCTATAGTTGACATTTCACAAGGACAAATTCATCATTGCACCCAATGCATATGAATGCAAATCCTGTATGAACTCTAAACTCAATCCTAATCATGTAATGCACAAAATTTTCAAAATTATTGAAAATGCATGAGACTCAAGATGCAAAAGGAAAATAAGACACAAAACACAAGGTTAGATACCGGTCCCTCCCCCAAACTTAAATCACAACGTCTCGGTGTGAGAGAAGTTCAAGAGAGAGACCAAAAACAAAAGATGAAATGCAAAGACTCATAAAGAAAAGAGATACTTACAAAGGAGGAGTGAGATTAGTGGAATGGAGATGGTGAAGAGAAGAGTGTGACACGTTGTTGCTCAAGCCCTCCTTTCATCACAAACCACGACCTTGGACCCAAAAGACCCTTATTGATGCTTGTTTTGTGTCTCAAGCTCGACAAGGGTTAGGCTCGGGGAGGTCCCAAGGGACGCGTTTAGCGTCACTAGCTTGACGGTTGCTTCCTCATTGTCACTCCCTTCATGAAACTCACAAAAGAAATAAAAAGATTAGCAACAAAAGAAAATAAAAAGCTCTAGTCTTAAGAAGAATCAAAATCCTAATGATCAATGCTAAACCTCTCCGGCAATGGCGCCAAATTGATAGTAGGATTTTTACTAGTCAATTACTCAAATCCCACTCATGTCATTGTAGTATTTGAGATATCGAACCACGGAGGTTAAGATTGAAGCACTAGGAATACGTGAATCTTCCTAAGCTAGAGCAAATGTTTTTGGGTATTATGTTTATGGGAAAAGAAACAAATGCAAGAAAGAAAACAAAGATAGAGGTGTTGGATCATGGAATGAACTATCAAATGAATGATTAACAATCAAACAATGAATCATTTGGAAGCATTAATCACTATCCTAGAACATGGAATTCACAATTATGACTAATCCACCATCTTGGTGCTCGGTATCGAAAGCAGAGGGGTTGCACCGAGGTCACTGCTCGGTGCAACTGATCGGTATTCCTCGACGGGGAAAAGCAAGCTTAACACCGAGCATCGACCGATACCAGGTGTGACACCGAGTATCGACCGACACCGAGGAGTGACAACGGTACCAAAGCTTCAGGGGATTACACCGATGCCACTGCTCGGTGTCACAGCTCAGTACTGCTACAGGAAGAACCCGGGGGAAAAGTCCTTAATACGGAGCAAAGATACCGAGGAGTGACCTCGGTATCCACTGAAGAACAATCGCCCCGATACCGAGGCCACTGCTCGGTATTGGCTCATCGGTGTGAAATACCCAGGCTCAATACCGAGGTGTTACACCGAGGTGTGTCTTCGGTATTGGCGAAACAAAACATTTTATCCATTTAAACCGGGTCGGTACCCGGTTTGTCCCGGGTCGACCCGGTTCGTCACTATTCACTATTTAAGCCCAAAAACCTAATTTGGAAGGGCTAAGTCTTTTCTTAAGCAAAAACCCTCTCTAAGAGTGATTTGTAAGAGATTGATCCTTTTAATTTATGCAATTTGAGTATTGTTTTCTTGATTGAATCCATCTATCTTCTACTTTCTAATCATTCAATCATCTTGATCATGAGTTTTAACACTTCTTTTCTTGGATTTGTTAAACCCATGATGATTAGTGAGTAGTCTTAAGGATCTTGAGATAAGGTAGATTAGGGTAATCTAGGGTTTGATTAGTGGTGTTTAGGATTATATAATCTTATATTCCTTCTTGTCTAGAGTCCTTAATGCTAGATCTAGCTTGAAAGAGTAGATCTAGATCACAAGGCATTTCATGAACACCAAGTGTTTGATGAAATGCCAAGACCAAACTAGACAAGAGATTTATGTTCCTAACCTAAGACATTAGTTGTTTAGGGTATATCTTTGGTTGATCTTGTTATGATTCTTAATGCTTGCTAATTGTTAATCCACAAATGATGATTTGCTAATGGACTTGATAATTAGCATAGTGATTAGTTGCTTGAAAGAGAACTAATCTAGATTAGAGATCTATTGCCTAGGAATTAGCTTCTTGAGTAAATGAACACCACTAATTGAACTTGGATCACCTTATATCATTTACCTTATCTCTTGTTCCGCTTTTGTTATTTGGATTACAATCCGTTTAGTTATTGCTTTGTTTAATTTGAACTAGAATACTTAATCACCAACTACCTTGTTTAGCTTAAATTACTTATGAACCTTGCATTCTTAGTGTTTAGAATAATCCCAATCATGGATTGATAACCTCTTTACTACATCGTATTGGGGATATTGATACCTCCTAGAGACTAAAAAGTCTTGTATCATACACACAATCAATGCTAATCCTTAGGTTAAGATTACTAATCTTGATTAATTCTCTTTCAAGCAACTAATCACTATGTTAATTATCAAATCCATTAGTAAATTCCCATTTGTGGATTATCAATTAGCAAGCATTAAGAATAATAACAATATTAACCAAAATATACCCTAGACAACTAATCCCTTAGGCTAGGAGCATAAATCCCTTGAATAGTTCATCAAGGCATTTCATCAAACACTTAGTGTGCATGAAATGTCTTATGATCTAGATCTACTTTCTCAAGCTAGATCTAGCATTAGGAACACTAAACAAGAAAGGAATGCAAGGATTAAGAACATAAGCATCAAGCATCAATTATCAAATCATCTACATCAAGCTAAATCTAAGATCCAACAAAAATGGGACTAAGGCCTAAATATGAAGAACACAAGAAAAACATAAGAGAAAAAGACATAAAGATAGATTAAATTCATTAATATAAAGATAAGGGTGAAGAAATCTTACGTGGATAGGAGGCCGGGATGAAGAAGTTTACGGTGAATCGATCATAACTCCTGAACCTGACATCCGAATGACGTAAATCAAACTCCTGTAGACAGCTAGCTCGTCCCTCAACAACTCTTATGAAGACCGTTTGAGTTGATTCATACGGAAAGTCCTTTGTTTTGCCGGTTCTATGGACGGTGTCATCTTCTCTCGGCCAGACAGATATACCTTCAGTAAATCCGTCTTATCTCCCTATCCATACGTTAAAATAACCCGATTCAAACTCCTGTGTAAAGCTGATTAACTCTTCTACAACTTCTATCAAGGAAGTTGAAGCTGAATCGGATTTTAAGGTCCCCGTTAGTACCGGACTGTTTCAAGCCGGGATGGGAGGCCGGGATGAAGAGTTTTTGCCGAGAGGAAGTTGATCCCGGGCTGTTTCAGGCCGGGACAGGGGGCCGGGATTCTCCCTGTCTGAGGGAACATCTTTTGCCGGCTGAGGGAAAAATCTCATCCCGGCTTGAAACTGTCCGGTGCATGCATCCGGTGAAGAGAAAGGTCCTCGGCCAGGCAGAGACGTCTTCAGTAAAACCACGATAACTCCTTCACCAAATGCCCAAATGACCTGAATCCAACTCCTGTAGACAGATGGCTCACTCCTCTACAACTCCTATGAAGAGTTTCAAGGCTGATTCATATTGTAGGGCCTTCGTCCAGCTATATCTTTCCGGCGTCTCGGATGGGCTTTGCACTCCTCTTATGCTCCATAACTCCAAACATCATCAATTGTCTCCAAGACACCTAAAAACACTCCAAATGCATGCAAAACTCACTAAGACCTAATGCAAACACCTATTACTCTAATAAAGACCTAAATGCTATAAAAGATATGCGAGACACATGCATGAGACACAAAATACCAAATAATATGCATGCTAAAAGATGTAAAATATGGGTTTATCAAACCTCAAGGATGAAATTATGTGGCATCTCATGTTTCTTACTGATCTTCTATCTCCTCTCACTCGACCCCGACAGATTTGGCTACAAATATTGCACTAACGTCGGTGAGCCATACTTTGTTTTCTTATGGTATAAGCCTCGGTGGTGAGAGCTTATGTGTGATAGATATGGGACTAAAGACAGGCGGTCGCCCTCTCCTTTAGCCGGTTAGATGGTTGATGGTGGAATGGACTGGACACGATGGCGGTCGCTTCTCTCGTGTGGAGTCTCATGAGTGAGATGCTGGTGAAGTGAATACACGACACAGAGAGGATGGTGAGATCTCTGATACGGTGCACGGACTTGATCTTGATTGAATCACACGAGCAAGAAAAAGAACAAGGAGAGAATTCGCTTCTCAAGAACACTTAGAAGAAAGTGCGGCTCTTTATTGATCTAGGGTAAAAGTTGTGACTACAAAGCTGCGTGTGGGACTTTATTAATAGTCCATCAGCTTGAACCTTCTAGGGTTCGACTCAAAACGATATGAAAGACTCAAAAACAACAGGACGTTTGAAACAAAACAACACGAAACAAAAGACTCTAAAAAACAAATACTCATCGTTTCATTAAAGCAAGAAAAGGAAAGTTTGGCCGCGCGATCTAAACTAAAGACTTAAGGTTGATTTTGATGCTGCTCTTAGTTGTTGTTGGTGCTTGGAACACCTGCAAGAACAGTATATAATGTAAACAGCGTACATTGATGTGACGGGGTCCAAGGCGGTGCTTTTGAAGGTGACTTTGGTTCTGGTGCGTCCTGGACGTGTAGCAGCTTGGTGAAGTCTTCCAGAAGGTCTTCTTGAACTGAGAAGCCATCATCTTCAAGTTCTTGCGATCCCACAGCTTCAACCTCTTCTTCATGCCCTTTTTGGTTTTCCTCGGATAAATAACTTGTGAGTAAAGCAACCGGCTGTTCTGCATATCTCAGAGGAAAACTACTTGTCCTGTTAGCTTTAAAATATGTATTTGGACGAGAGAACTTACCTCCTTTGGTGATGACCGGATCGTTTGGACTATCATTTGGGATTGGATACTTTCTCTCGGCTAAAACTGCCTTCGCATAAGACCTCTCGGCTAGAACTGGTTCCGCGTCTCTAGGGCTAAAACCGCATGTCCTGGTAGTCTTAAAATGATCACTTGGATGAGAGAACTGACCTCCCTGAGTGATGATTGGATTGTTTGGACTATCATTTGGAACGGCCTCGTCTTTCTCGGCTAAAACTGTTTCGGCTAAAACTGGTGCCGCACAAGCTCTCTCGGCTAAAACTGGTTTTGTCTCGGCTACTTCTTGAAATGGGCCGTCTGGTCCTAGTGAGCTAATGAAGGCTTGTATGGCTGTCCCGAACCTTCTTTTGAGCTGTTTGGCCTTGGAACGTGTCATGGGACCTTCTTGGACGATGGGCATCTCCTTTGGATCGGCTTTAGAGTCGATGTCCTCATCATTTCCTCCCTCTTCAAGAGGTTTTGACCTCAAAACTTGATCTCCTGCGTCATAGAAAGATAAATCAGCAACATTAAAGGTGTGTGAAATATTAAACTCACCTGGTAGCTCTAGCTTGTAGGCATTGTCATTGACTTTGGCTAGAACTTTGAATGGACCGTCGCCTCTTGGTGCTAGCTTAGACGCACGCTTGTCCGGGAATCTTTCTTTTCTCATGTGTAGCCAGACCCAATCTCCTGGTTCAAAGGTGAGTTCCTTCCTGCCTTTGTCATGGCTCCTCTTGTATCCTTCGGTTTTCTTCTCAATATTGGCCTTAGCTTTCTCATGCAACTTCTTGATGAACTCAGCGCGTCTAAGACCGTCTTGATTGACCTGTTCTGTTTGTGGAATTGGCACTAGATCTACCGGAGATAGAGGGTTAATTCCATAGACAACTTCAAAGGGAGATAGCTTAGTGGCCGAATGCACAGCCCTATTATAAGCAAATTCTATGAATGGGATGCAATCAAGCCATGTTTTCATGTTGTTACCAAGAGTAGCCCTAAGTAACGTTCCAAGTGTACGATTTACCACCTCCGTTTGTCCATCTGTTTGGGGATGGCATGTAGTGGAGAAAAGGAGCTTGGTCCCTAACTTCCTCCACAAGGTCCTCCAAAAATGACTCAAAAACTTTGTGTCACGATCGGAGACTATGGTCCTTGGGACTCCGTGCAAACGCACCACCTCCTTGAAGAACAAATTAGCAATTTGTGTTGCATCATTGGTCTTCCCACACGGGATGAAGTGTGCCATTTTTGAGAACCGGTCCACAACAACAAAGATGGAGTCTTTGTGTCGTATCTTGGGGAGCCCTAGAACAAAATCCATCGAAATATCTACCCATGGGGCGTTAGGAATAGGTAAAGGGAGATAAAGACCATGAGGATGTGACCTGGATTTGGCTTTGTGGCATTGGACGCATCTAGAACAATGTCTCTCCACATCTTTCTTGAGGTGCGGCCAATAGAAATGATCTTTCACCATGGCTAAGGTCTTATCTACACCAAAGTGTCCCATCAATCCTCCTCCATGTGCTTCATTAAGCACTAGCTCCCTCATTGATCCCTGTGGAATACACAATCGTTTATCTTTGAAAAGAAAACCATTTTGGAGATAGAATGAACCGTATATTCCTTTGCCGTGGTTTTTGTATCACTCTCCAAGTTCAGGATCATCTTGATAAAGGTCTTTGATGTGCTCGAATCCTAGCACTTTGGCTTCCATGGTGGTTATGAGAGCATGCCTCCTTGACAAGGCATCGGCTACTACATTTTCTTTCCCTTTCTTATACTTGATGACGTAGGGAAACGTCTCCACAAACTCAAGCCACTTGGCATGTCTCCTTTTGAGGGATGTTTGACCTCTCAAATGCTTAAGAGTCTCATGATCCGTATGAATGATGAACTCCTTAGATAGCAAGTAATGTTGCCAAGTCTCTAAAGCTCGGACAAGAGCGTAGAGCTCTTTGTCATAAGTTGGATAGTTAAGTGTGGCTCCACTGAGTTTTTCACTAAAGAAAGCTACTGGCCTCTTCCTTTGATGTAGCACAGCTCCAATCCCTAGGCCAGATGCATCACACTCTACTTCAAACATTTCACCGAAATCGGGCAAAGCAAGAACCGGTGCTTGAGTGAGTCTAGCTTTAAGATCGTTGAATGCAGCTTCTTGAGCTGTTCCCCATGAGAATGGTACATTCTTCTTGATCACAGCTGTGAGTGGGGCAGCAACAGTACTGAAATCCCTCACAAACCGTCGATAAAAGCTTGCCAAGCCGTGAAAGCTTCTAACATGCCCTATAGACGTTGGTGTGGGCCAATCTCTTATGGCCTTGATCTTCTCCTCGTCTACTTGTAGTCCCTGTTCACTTACTACAAAACCTAAGAACACAAGTTGGTTAGTACAAAATGTGCACTTCTTAAGGTTTGCATAAAGGCCTTCCTTGCGAAGTGATTTAAGCACTAGTTCTAGGTGTTTGAGATGATCTTGTAGGTTCTTACTATATATAAGTATGTCATCAAAATAAACAACTACAAATTTACTTATATAGGAACGAAGAACCTGGTTCATTAGACGCATGAAGGTGCTTGGTGCATTAGTCAAGCCAAAAGGCATGACTAGCCACTCGTATAACCCTTGCTTGGTTTTGAAGGCTGTTTTCCACTCATCTCCTTCTCTCATTCTGTCTTGGTGGTATCCACTCTTCAAATCTACCTTTGAGAAGATAGTAGAGCCACTTAGCTCATCTAGCATATCGTCTAAGCGTGGGATAGGGTGCCGGTATTTTATGGTGATGTTGTTGATAGCTCGGCAATCCACACACATCCTCCAAGTGCCATCTTTCTTTGGCACTAACAGCACGGGCACTGCACATGGACTGAGGCTCTCTCTTATGTAGCCTTTGTCTAGCAAATCCCGGACTTGTTTCTCTAGCTCCTTAGTCTCTTCGGGATTCATCCGATATGCTGCCTTGTTGGGTAAGGCAGAGCCTGGGACAAGGTCTATTTGGTGTTCTATTCCTCGTAGAGGAGGTAGGCCTGGTGGATTCTCTTCAGGGAATAGATCCTTGAACTTGCCTAACAATGCATCTACTTCCGGCGGCAAGGCTATTTCTTTGGATTCTGTGCTTAGACACTCTTTGAAAAGCATTAGTAACATAGTGCCCTCGGCACTCATAGCACGGTTTAAACCACCAGAATTGATGTATAGATTAGAAACACTTACCTTAGTTTCCTTGCTCATTCTAGCTTGAAGTTCATGCACTTCTGTCGAGCTTAGAGGGGCCAAATTGTGTTTGCGCTCTTTGTGCATGAAGGAGTAGTAATTTGTCCGGCCATTGTGAATGGTTGCTCGGTCAAATTGCCACGGTCTCCCCAGCAGGAGATGTCTAGCTTGCATAGGAACTACGTCGCAAAGCACCTGGTCTTGATACTTGCCTACGCTAAAGGGAACACTCACTTGCTCGGTCACCTTGAGCTCCGTGGTGTCATTGAGCCATTGTAGCTTATAGGGTCTAGGGTGCTTAGTTTTCTCCAAGCCTAACCTGTCTACCATAAACTTGCTAGCCACATTAGCACAAGATCCTCCATCTATTACAAGATTACATACCTTGTTGTTAATTTCGCATCGCGTGTGGAACAAGTTTTCTCTTTGAACCTTCTGTTCGGGTTGAATCAGCACGCTAAGTACTCTCCTAGTCACTAATAGATCACCAGTATCTGGATACTCAACGTCATCATCAGCTCCATCTTCTTCTTCTTCCATCTCATCTTGAGATTCATAACCTCCACTTGCCGTAATGATCATGACTCTTTGATTTGGACAGTCTCTAGCATAGTGTCCTCTTCCCTAACATTTAAAACATGTAATATCACGGGTTCTAGCTTGACTAGTGTTAGAGAACTTACCTTGTTCTGGCCGTGAAGTTTTAGAGAAGTCATTGGCTTTGCTTTTGAATCGAGAATCGATCTCAACAGCTTTGCCTTTGTCTATGGGCTTGCTGCCACTTGCTTGCCAAGGCTGATTGCTTCTGGTTCTGTTGGAGAGTGAGGTTTTCCTCTTGATTTGTTGCTCCACTTGCACGGATAGGTGTAGTAGCTCATGAAGTCCACTATACCTAGCTCTCTCTACCTTTCTGGCTATACGCTCTTGAAGCCCATCAATGAATTGAGCCATCAAGGCTTCCTCGGATTCTTCTAACTCCAATGAGTTCATCAGCTTCTCAAATTCTTCAAAGTACTCCTCTACTGTCCGGCTACCTTGTGCTAGCTTCCTGAAACATTTTTGTAGGTCACGGTGATAATGATCAGGTACATACCTTAGTCTTAGGAGGTATTTCATGTCATGCCACGTTTGGATCGGTCCAAAGAGTTGTCTTCTTCTTTCGGCAACAGTTCTGTCCCACCATGCAAGAGCATTCTCGGTGAGTTGTGCAGCTGCCAAGGCTATCTTCTTGCTCTCTCCATAGCCATAGCACTCATATATGTACTCCATACGCCTCTCCCAATCCAAGTACACTTCTGGATTTGATTTTCCACCAAAGGTAGGCGGTGACAATTTCATGTCATGATTGGATTCACGCTCTCTTGGGCGATGGCCTCTAATGGGATCACGTCTCCTTTGGTTCTGATGACGTAGGGGGTCAGCAGGCAAGTCGTCCTCCATCTCCGGCATGCTGTCATCATCATCATCCATCGCATCTTGTTGGTTGTTCATAGGAACATTCCTCCTCGCTTGTTGTTGAGCTCCTTCGGCTGGCCTAGGTTGTGGTTGCTCAAGCTGGCCTAGTCTTTGGCCAAAGCCTCTCAGCTCTTCTCTCATGGCGGTAAGCATCTGCATGATGGCGTCTTGGGGGTTGTTATTGGCATCTTCTCCCATGTCTAAGTTCCTGTTTCCCTTGTTAAACACTCAAAGACAATAACTTCGTCAAATACCGAGTGGGTTCACAAGAAATTTCAGAAAGCGACTTCAAACTATTTTAAAACCTTTGTCAAAATTACTAGACGTTCTAACAAGGTTCCTAAACAATTTGCAAGACTCAAATATGAAGGGAAAATTTCTAAAATCCCTTTTGGAAAAATTCCGAAGCTCTAACAAAGATACAAGACGAATTTCCTTTTTTTTTTTTTTTTTTTTTTTTTTTTGACTTTACGCAAACAAACTAACTTAAAAGACAACGAACTAATCTCTATATTTTTTTTGCTTTTCTTTAACCTAACAAGAAGACACGAAAGAACTAATAACCCTAGCAAAAAAATTTTGTATTTTCTTAGACTACACGAAACTAGCAACCTAACGCTAAGACTACGAAATTAACTTGAAGCAAGGGATAGGAAACCAAAGGTGGAACCTTTGGCTCTGATACCAGATGGTATAAGCCTCGGTGGTGAGAGCTTATGTGTGATAGATATGGGACTAAAGACAGGCGGTCGCCCTCTCCTTTAGCCGGTTAGATGGTCGATGGTGGAATGGACTGGACACGATGGCGGTCGCTTCTCTCGTGTGGAGTCTCAGGAGTGAGATGCTGGTGAAGTGAATACACGACACAGAGAGGATGGTGAGATCTCTGATACGGTGCACGGACTTGATCTTGATCGAATCATACGAGCAAGAACAAGAACAAGGAGAGAATTCGCTTCTCAAGAACACTTAGAAGAAAGTGCGGCTCTTTATTGATCTAGGGTAAAAGTTGTGACTACAAAGCTGCGTGTGGGACTTTATTAATAGTCCATCAGCTTGAACCTTCTAGGGTTCGACTCAAAACGATATGAAAGACTCAAAAACAACAGGACGTTTGAAACAAAACAACACGAAACAAAAGACTCTAAAAAACAAATACTCATCGTTTCATTAAAGCAAGAAAAGGAAAGTTTGGCCGCGCGATCTAAACTAAAGACTTAAGGTTGATTTTGATGCTGCTCTTAGTCGTTGTTGGTGCTTGGAACACCTGCAAGAACAGTATATAATGTAAACAGCTTACATTGATGTGACGGGGTCCAAGGCGGTGCTTTTGAAGGTGACTTTGGTTCTGGTGCGTCCTGGACGTGTAGCAGCTTGGTGAAGTCTTCCAGAAGGTCTTCTTGAACTGAGAAGCCATCATCTTCAAGTTCTTGCGATCCCACAGCTTCAACCTCTTCTTCATGCCCTTTTTGGTTTTCCTCGGCTAAATAACTTGTGAGTGAAGCAACCGGCTGTTCTGCATATCTCAGAGGAAAACTACTTGTCCTGTTAGCTTTAAAATATGTATTTGGACGAGAGAACTTACCTCCTTTGATGATGACCGGATCGTTTGGACTATCATTTGGGATTGGATACTTTCTCTCGGCTAAAACTGCCTTCGCATAAGACCTCTCGGCTAGAACTGGTTCCGCGTCTCTAGGGCTAAAACCGCATGTCCTGTTAGTCTTAAAATGATCACTTGGATGAGAGAACTGACCTCCCTGAGTGATGATTGGATTGTTTGGACTATCATTTGGAACGGCCTCGTCTTTCTCGGCTAAAACTGTTTCGGCTAAAACTGGTGCCGCACAAGCTCTCTCGGCTAAAACTGGTTTTGTCTCGGCTACTTCTTGAAATGGGCCGTCTGGTCCTAGTGAGCTAATGAAGGCTTGTATGGCTGTCCCGAACCTTCTTTTGAGCTGTTTGGCCTTGGAACGTGTCATGGGACCTTCTTGGACGATGGGCATCTCCTTTGGATCGGCTTTAGAGTCGATGTCCTCATCATCTTATCTTCTAACTTTGTCCCTAAACTCCGAGAAGGAGCAGCACCTAGATGAATATCGGAGACAATGAAATATGTACATACTGTCCCGCGTCTTCCATACACTATCGGAAAATTCTTAATGGCCAAGGCCAACCGAGACGCAGCTGCAGAGCTTACTCAACTACTACTATCACAGACCTGTGTACCATCCGCTCCCGCGAGCTCCTCACACGTACACGGACCAGAATACACAGCCATGGAGAAGAAGCTAAAGCGAAAACAAAGATGTTTCGAGCGTCTAGTATACCTTCTTGAGGAGAACCACCAATCGACGATAACATGTCTGATTCTGAGACATATGGCTCACGTGACTTGTAGCCTCACGCTTCAGCACTCACGACCATCCCCATACATCACCACCACGGTTCAATCGATCTTCTTCCCTCTATCTTTTTAATTTATTTTTGAACCTTTTATTTATTTGCAATATCCATTACTAATTTATTTTTCATTCTTTTGAATTTATCTACTTGTTTTTCGTTTTAATTTTAAACTATTCGTGTAATCTTTTTTACTATTTTATTAAGTATTTTTCAGGAACATAAGAACAAAATCTATGATGATTTCGACATGTGTGCTTCTACGCTATCTCCTTGTGCCAGCTCTTTTGTGGTTTGGTACTAGAATAGGCGGTAGCTAGAGTGCTTGCAATGCGACATCCCCAGAAGATTTCGATCCATATAGATTCTTTCCGACATGATGTACTAGCTCACTTTATTTGCACTTAATCTATATTTAATTTTATCATCAATTGTTTTAGGTTAGACAACGAATCATACATCTAGGACATCTTTTTTCATTTTTACCATTCTTCGTTGTCCTAGATGGCCAGTTCATCTTTAGCTGGTACCACACCCCAAACCTTAACCATCATTTTTGAACCTCACTCTTGTCTCTCTTGTTGTCTTATGTGCAGATATGTGCAAAAACGCCGGAGAGGGAGGAACGACACAGTTTTCAGTCACTCGAGAAGACAGAAGACGAAATGGATTCGGTTATGGAGTTATCAACAAATCAAGCTTAAAATTTGCCTTGAAAATCTTTTATCACTGGTAATTTTTGTCATCCCTACGTTTAAAGGCGTTTCCCCTTTCAAAAAAAAAATTCGAAAGGAAAGGAAACAAAAACCTAAGAGTCTTAAGGTAGTCGATATTTTTATACCAAGGCAACCATGTTTCGTATGTGAGTAGTAAGAAGCCATTCAAATTATTTCCGAGAAAAGTTATGTCAAAAATAGAAAAGTACCAGAGAAGAAAGAATTCACAACTACACTTATGCGAGTAGGAAGTGACTGGAAACTGTGGATATCAACAGCTCCACCCTCTATTACTGTTTTGAATAATATCTAGCATCCTCAGGCGGAAATACGGTAACCCAAACCACTTTTAACCTCAACTCTAAAAAGCTCTTAATGCCTAGCTTCGATTTTCTTGGTTAGTATTTTTGTTGAGAATCACGCAACTTTTTAATGAATGTTAAGATCTAGTTGACAGAATATTAGGATTTAAGTGGTTAGATTTTCGAATGAATGATATCATGGACTAGCGCTGCAGTACTTTAGTGAGAATTTTCTAGACTAAGTCCGATTGATACATTACGTTGGTTATGAAACTAAACTTAGATATTTTTAAAACTACGAAAGTACTGGATCCATATGCTTGACCTTGGGTAGACGAGCAAAACTATCACAAGATACGAAAGCATACTTGTGGATGGATTGTGAGTGTTCACGACTTTTGAGTATAATCATAACTTTTTGCGCGGCCGGAGACGAAAGCTACCGGTCGAGTACTAAATTTGTCATTGTGTAGGGTGTACGAAAGTAGACTATGCACAGTGTATGTGTTCCAATTTCAAGAATCTAAAGACGACAAAAAGTCGCTTTAGAAATCCTAGCAAAGTCTTAGTGAAAATCGGCCATGAACCCTAGAGATTACCCAATTGCCCAACGCTTCGTTTAATTGTTTTACAACCTCGTTTTAATTAGTTGCTTGCCTACTTGCTGTTTTATTTAATCGTTTAATTTAGTTTAATTTTTTAGCTACAATCATGACAAACAAAACCCATAAAAATTTATTAGGTCTAGACACAACTTAAAAATCGATAGAAATCAACAATGTTCACCCCGTAGATTTGATCCCTAAATACTATTGCATTTGATGTGCACTTGCAGCCTATCTAAAGTTTAAAACCCGTGTCGGGAGCGATCCCAACGCATCAACATGCCTTGGTCAAAATCTGATGATGAGAAAAGAAGTGGGCTAAGTCTTTTCTTCACTTTGGGCTTAGTAGAAATGTCTCATGCATGCCAAACATAAGTGTAAAAGCTTCCAAGCCAATTGGGCCTAGAACTCACCAAGTATAGAACTAGGTCGACCCATTTAGGAAAATGGGGAATCTCTTTGGGATCCGATGGCCATTTTCTGATATTGGGCTTGTTGGAAGTTTCAACTTGGAACCATAAAAGATCCATTAATATTCTCCAAATGGTATTGTGTCGAGATCGTTTCTGAGTTGGGTTTTGTATCACGATATTTGGCTTAGACGCGCAATGGGGGCCTGAAACAGATCAATCGATTTGTAAAATTAATAACTTCCAAGTCTAAAACGGTTTTGATGTGAATCAAATTCGTCGTGGTTCTGTGATGGATCAAGATTCCTGAACAAGTCGGATCATAGCCTGACCAGCCGTGGTTCTGTGATGGATCTTTTATCAACAACTCTCCTTTGGCAGCAAGTTCTTCACTATCTTTATCGTTAGGCGATGTAGAATAAGATTCTACTTTTTCTTCAGTTTCAAGCTCGCCATTGTCCCAAAGCACCGTTGCTCTTTGATTGGGACATTCACTTGCATAATGATCTATGTCATAACACTCAAGGCATTGCGCATCATGATTACATGTGCTAGAAGATTCAGCTTTACCTCAGATTTCTTTAGTGGCAATGGATGGCTCGGTTTCCTTACTCGTTTTAGGGACTGTCTTTTTGAGTTGTTGCTGCTCAGCCAAAATAGTCTTACGCAACAAGTTTTGCAACTCCACAAGTTTTGCAACTCCACAAGTTAGTCTCAGTGATACTGGTTGGGAACAAAACGTTTCCTCATAACAGCCTTTATCTCAGCCCGTATATCAATGGGATACACTCTCTTTCTCCTTATGATTGTCACCAAATGATCCCACCAAATATTAGCATAGTCATAAAACTCAAAGGTTGCGACCCATATCTTCTTCAACTCAGAATAATTTTTGCAATAAAAAACAATCTCAATCTTTTTCTTCCAATCTAGATATGCATATGGTTCGTCTTTTCCATAGAACGGTGGAATTTTGAGCTTGAGTCCTCCAAGATAGTCATTTTGTTGAACTCTGCCTTCCCTTGCACATCTAGGTCTCCATTGGATTCCCTGAGATGGGATACCATCACGGCGGTAATATTCTTCTTCGTTATCAGCCTCTGCTCGTCTAGGTTGGTCTCTCCTTCTTCGTGATACTTCTCCTCGTGGTTGCCTTGGCGGCACCGTCTCCTCACGGTCTAGCCTTTGGTGAATAGCATCTAATTCTCCACGCATCATCAGTGTCAAATCTCCTATCATAGCCTCAAGCCAAAAATTATGAACTCCAGTTTGTGGTTGTTGTTCCTCTCTTTGGCTACTATTTTCTCCATTGTAAGACATGTTTGTACCACTTGATACGATTCTTAATATATATATATTTTTTAAAAAAATTTATGGATCGGCTAGGAAGATAGAAAGACAAGAAATGAAAAGAATAAGATGAAGGATGAGAAGATAATACAAAATGAGTTATCGAACTTCAAGTGTTCCTCTGATACCATTTGACACGATTTCCCAAAGATCGGCACATAGTAATGGGTAAGGGGGATAAGCTTTGCCTTAAAGAAACCGTGCAGTCTCAATGATCAAAGGATGTGGATCGATTAGTCGCACAAGAGTTGCAGAAGGCTCTTGATATTTTGGGTGATCCCTTGGATATGACACATCAACACAAATCGGAGATATCTTTGGATATTACACACCAGCAATCAGATTGTTCACAAAGAACAAAAGAGAATCTCTCAAACTAAGTTCAATACAAAGATGGTTGATCGGAAGATGATCTTCTTAAATGAGATTACATGTGTTTAAATAAGAAGAAATGTGGTAAAAATTAGGTAACTTCGAAAATAGAACTTATACTAGAATTAAAAACAAAACATTAACTAAAGTATTGAATAACCCTCAAGTCTCACTCGTTTTCCCCTTGACATGCCTTGGTCGAAATCTGATGATGAGAAAAGAAGTGGGCTATATCTTTTCTTCACTTTGGGCTTAGTAGAAAATATCTCATGGATGCCAAACATAAGTCTGAAAGCTCCCAAGCCAATTGGGCCTAGAACTCACCAAGTATAGAACTAGGTTGACCCATTTAGGCAAATCAGAAATATCTTTGGGATCTGATTACCATTTCTTTTGATCTTGGGCTTGTTGGAACCATAAGAAATCCATTAATCTTCTCATAGAAGTTTTGTGTCGATTTTATTTCTGATTTGGGCTGTGTATCACGATATTTGGGTTAGACGGGCACTGGAGACTAAAACAGATCCATCAGTTTGTAAAATTAATAACTTCCAAGTCTAAAACGGTTTTGATGTGAATCAAATTCGTCGTGGTTCTGTGATGGATCAAGATTCCTGAACAAGTCGGATCATAGCCTGACCAGCCGTGGTTCTGTGATGGATCTTTTATCAACAACTCTCCTTTGGCAGCAAGTTCTTCACCATCTTTATCGTTAGGTGATGTAGAATAAGATTCTACCTTTTCTTCAGTTTCAAGCTCACCATTGTCCCAAAGCACTGTTGCTCTTCGATTGGGACATTCACTTGCATAAAGATCTATGTCATAACACTCAAGGCATTGCGCATCATGATTACATGTGTTAGAAGATTCAACTTTACCTCGGATTTCTTTAGTAGCAATGGATGGCTCGTTTCCTTACTCGTTTTAGGGACTGTCTTCTTGAGTTGTTGCTGCTCAGCCAAAATAGTCATACGCAACAAGTTTTGCAACTCCACAAGTTAGTCTCAGTGATACTGGTTGGGAACAAAACGTTTCCTCATAACAGCCTTTATCTCCGCCCATATATCAATGGGATACTCTCTCTTTCTCCTTTTGAATGTCACCAAATGATCCCACCAAATATTAGCATAGTCATAAAACTCAAAGGTTGCGACCCATATCTTCTTCAACTCAGAATAATTTTTGCAATCAAAAAGTATCTCAATTTTTTTCTCTCAATCTAGATATGCATATAGATTGTCTTTTCCATAGAACTGTGGAATTTTGAGCTTGAGTCCTCCAAGATCGTCATTTTGTTAACCTATTTCTTCCCTTGCAGATCTAGGTATCCTTTGGATTCCTTGAGATACGATACCATCACGACGGTAATATTCTTCTTTGTTATCAGCCTCTGCTCGTCTAGGTTGGTCTCTCCTTCTCTGTGCTACTTCTCTTTGTGGTTGCCTCGACGGCACCGTCTCCTCAGGGTCTATCCTTTGGTGGATATCATCTAACTCTCCATGCATCATCCACGTCAAATCTCCTATCATAACCTTAAGCCGCAAATTAGGAACTCCAGTTTGTGGTTGTTGTTCTTCTCTTTGGGTATTGTTTGCTCCATTGTTAGACATGTTTGTACCACTTGATACTATTCTTTTGATTTTTTTTTAATTTATGGATCGGCTAGGAAGATAGAAAGACAAGAAATGAAAAGAATAAGATGAAGGATGAGAAGATGATACAAAATGAGTTACCGAACTTCAAGTGTTTCTCTGATACCCCTTGACATGATCTCCCAAAGATCGGCACTTAGAAGTTGGTTAAACCGTGCGGTATGAGTGGTGGACTCGTTTTATTTTATGATAATTCATTTGATGTCACTGTTTTATTTTCGAATAATTGATATTGAAGCGGTTATTCAAGGGGAAAAAGTTTTTTTATCATTTATTTATGGGGACTCGGTACCGAAATTTCGAGATCAAGTTTGGAAACGTTTAACACGAACGAGTTTATCCCGTATGGAACCGTGGTTTATAATTGGTGATTTAAATCAAATAACCGGTAACAATGAAAAGCAAGGAGGAAATTTAAGACTCGCGTCATCCTTTATGTCCTTTAATCTCATGATACAACATTGCGGTTTGTGGAATTTCAGTTATTTGAAAACACCATGTCTTGGAGGAGAAAACAAAATTCGAAAATACTTCGTTGTCGATTGGATAGGGCCTTGATAACACCGTATTTTTACCCGTTTTGCTATATATTTTAGAACACTTTAATAAGTGTTCCGCTTGGTTTTCTATGCTTTTATTACGGGTTTCGCATGTTTGCGGTTTTAAGACTCTTTTCAGGTAACTCGGGATTAAAGAGTGCTTTTATTGGGTTTAAAGGATTATCGAGGGGAATTCTATGTTCGATAAGGATTTCACTCGGTAAACCTTAACCGATTTCTAGAGCTTCTCTTGTGGAAAGTTGTTAATGCATGAATAGTCTCATGAACTAGAGGCTGATAGGGGGAGTTTAGAACCACGTAAGTGTTGCATCTAATCACCAGCAAAGTTCATCCACAAGGTGTGCGCGTCGTAAGATTTCTAAAGTATACCTACAGAGTGCCATGAACCTATGGACCCACTAGCATATCATAATCTTACGCGCGGCCAGAGACGGAAGCTACTGGTCGAGTGAATAGATTGTAGGACGTAGGTTATACGGAAGTACACTACGTCATTATTCTGTCCTGTTCGTGGAGTTATAATTTAGAAACACCGGTTACTAATGAGCTAGGGGCTGTTTGATTGAATCGAGCAAACTCCGAGATATTCCTCTCGACCCAGCAATGTTTTAGGATAGTTACAACCGTCTCTAGTAGTGTAGTTTAGCAATAGAGTTCGTACAAGTAGTTTAGTTATCGATTTCATTAGGTTTAGGTTAGTAGTCGATTTTCTTAGGTACTACGATAGTCTTAGTTTTTCTTAGGATATGTTTTGTTTCTTCTAGCAATAGTCTAGTAGTTAAAATTCCCTTAGTTTAGAGTAGCCATCGATTTTCTTAGATTAGATTAGTAGAAGTTTTCCGTTTTTCGTTCTTTACAACTCTAGTTACAAAAACCCTATAAAAAATATATTCGTTCTAGGTTTATTTACTATACAGTGTCTAAGGTTTCATAGAACAGGACCCTCTCCATGTGGATTGATACCTCAAGTACTACAACGCACATATGTGCACTTGCAGTCTTTAAGGTTTATAAATTTAAGACCTGAAGTTTCGGAGGCGAATCCGATAACGCATCAGGCCTTAGCTAACGAAGATTGGCATGAAATATTTTCACATTCAAACGTCGAATAATTAGCATTGGTTGGGTCAGACCATAGGCCAATTATCGCTAGTATAGAGGATAAAATCCCACAGAGACGGGCATAGTTTCAATTTGATAAACGGTGGATTGGTCGGGATAGTTTAATGGATTCAATTTCCAAGGGATGGGAGATTAATACGGCTGACAGTGAGACCTCTTTTATAGAAAAAATAGGTAGCTGCCGGCGAGAAATATCCAAATGGCGGAAAAATAACTTGCCATATGGCAAGGAGAAAATCAAGGAGTTACAACAAGCATTAGAGAAGATCCAAAATAATGACACTAGAACTCCGGAGGAATTGATGGATATCACAAGAAAATTGAAAGAAGCATATTTAGATGAGGAACTGTTCTGGCAACAGAAAATTCGTACTTTATGGGCAACGGCGGGGGATAAAAACACAAAATTATATCATGCGCAAGTTAAGCAAAGACGGGCGAGAAATGTGATTGTTGGTTTGTATAATGCATAAGGAACCTGGGTATCTTCAGAAAATTAGGAGGTTGAACAAGTGGCGATAAATTATTTTGAGGAACTGTTTACCTCCACTTCTCTGACTGATTTTACGGATGAGCTGAGTGAAATTCCGGCCCTAGTTTCGTAACAGAACAACGAGATGCTTACGGCAATGGCTACCGAAAAGGAAGTAAGGAGGGCTTTTTTTATGATGCATCCAGAAAAGGCCCCGGGTCCGGACCGAATGACGGCATTATTTTTTCCAAATATCATGGAAAATTATAAAGGCAGATATTGTAGGATTGGTTAACGGTTTTATGGCGAAGGGTTCTTTTGATAAACGATTGAACATGACCAATATTTGTCTAATTCCGAAAGTAAGACGACCTAGTCGCATGACGGAGTTAAGACCCATAAGCTTGTGTAGAGTGAGATATAAAATTGTATCAAAGGTTCTATGCCAGAGGCTAATGAGATTTCTCCTGGGCCTGATATCACAGACTCAATCAGCCTTTGTGTCAGGACGACTAATTTCATATAATATTCTAATCGTTCAGGAGATGTTTCATGGTTTACGAACCAACAAATCATGTAAAGGCAAATTTATGGTGATAAAAACGGACATGAGCAAATCGTATGATCGGGTGGAATAGCCTTTTATTAAACACCTATTGCGGAAATTTGGTTTTCCGGAAAAATGGATTACATGGATGATGTGGTGCATTCGATCGGTAAAATACAAGGTCCTCATTAACGGTCAACCCAAATGCCAAATCATTCCGCATAGAGGGCGCCGTCAAGGCGATCCATTATCGCCGTACATATTCATACTTTGTACGGAGGTTTTGATATCAAATATACGGAAGGCCAAAAGAGAGCGCTTACTCACGGGATTAAAGGTGGTGAGGGCAAACCCATCAGTCTCATATCTACTCTTTGTGGATGATAATCTTTTTCTGTAAAGCTACGACACATGAATATTAGACTATACAAAATATACTTAAACAGTATGAGTCGGTCTCCGGATAACATATCAACTTTACAGTAGTCATTTTGAAGCTGCAATCGGCGGGATTCGGTTTCTCGCCTCGACTAGTAAAACAAATATTGAACAAAAACACCATAATTAGTAGTTTGCTTCTATATTTTCTCATCTAACAATTTTATTAAATTTATATATAAATTGTTTAATTAATTCAATAGAGATCTAAATTCCGGATAACTATCGTAGGTTTAAACTTAACATATACTTCTCATATACAAATACTTATACTGTAATCCTATCATCCTATGGATAGAAGATTTGGTCTATATATATTTTGTTAAAGCACTGAAATAATTGAAGAGAAAAAAGAAAGCACATGGTGTCCATGATAAAAGTTCAAAAAGGCAAAAGAAGAACCTAATGATCTTCAGCCATCTTGGTCGCCCCAAAGTTGGCACCAAATATATTAGGAGGGAATTTATATATAATGAATTTGAGTGCTCCATTACAACCACTTGTGATGTGCTCACATATGCAAAATATACGTCACCAGTGTGTAAGAAAAAAATTTGCACATAAGTGATGGTATTCTACATTTCTAGTATATATCCCAAAGTAAAATAACACTAAGAATAAGTTGTGTAGCATGTGTTTCCAGTTTAGAAGTGCAATGGAAACTTGCGTTTCTGCTTAGGTATTAACAAATAACATCTTTAAAAACTATGAAAATCGTTCACCTAATTACCTCAAGTGAAACATGTGAAATGTGATTTCAATAGACGTTGAGATCTATTTTTTCCAGTTTTAATATCTAGTATGATTTGTATTCAATTGTAATTTCCTAGTGCTTTTAGAAAGAAAAAAAGAATCCATTTCATTTTTTCCAGTTTTAATATTCCTTCTGTTTTATAATATAACATATTTTAATTAAAAGCGTAAAAATTAAAAAAAAAATTATTTCTCTACAAAAAAATATTATTTAATATATAAATGGAAAATAATTAGGTCAATCATAAAAAAGACTAAAAAATATAATTTGTCACACAATATCCAATAAATGTAAAGTTTGTATAGAAATATGAAAACAACTTATATTTTGAAACAAAAATAATTCTATAAAAAAAGTTTTAAAAAGTAAAAATAGAAAAATAAATATGATTATCCATGAAAAAACTATAATTAAAAACGTCAACGCCAAAAAAAGAAGAAGCATAACCATTATTTATTTAATATTTTTATTCTCTTTTTTACTATTTCGTTTCCAATTAAATTTTATAGCATATTTAAAATATTTAAGTTTTTCTATTCCTATTTGAAGTAGATTTACTTTTTATTATTTAACTATTTATATATATATATATATATTCTAAAACCTTGACGAATCAATTATAGCTTTGGAAAAGATTATTGGACTATTGATATTTTGGTGTCTAATTGAGAGATTGCCAAATTGTTTACATAGAGGTGAGAAATTAGAATTATTTTATTTTTAGGATTAATAATTTATTGTTTAATTTTCTTAATTTAAATGGAAAAAAATTTACAAAATTATTTGTACTTCTTTTATTAACTTTACCTTTAGGATAAATTGAATTTTTTTTTTCTTTTTATTTAGTAACTTTGCCTTTTAAGATTTCAGAATTTTTTTTTTTAATAACTTTGGCTTTTATGATAAACATACATTTTCTATTTTTCCTTTATATTTATGAACTTTATCTTTTATGATTCGGGATAAATTATAATTTTTTTCTTTTATTGTTAATATTATGGCTGAACATAATTGAATTTTTTTTACATGTGTCAAAATTTTATCGATTGACTTAACACGTGTCGCGATCAAATGAATTACTAACTTTGAAACATTCAACTTTATATAATAAAATATTACAAAATATTGATTTTGTATGTGGCACTTTCTAAATTTTTTGAATGGACCGTTTATGTGCTTCAAACCGATTTAGTTCCGCATACACACTTTTCATCCCATGGACAAAACAAATGATATGTTGTTTTGTTTCTATTAAAAAAAAAATTATAATTAATTTTTATATATATCATCTTTTAACAATACATAGTCAATTAAGTGTATTACAACGGTAACTGGAGGCACAAAAACCGAAAATGGAAAAAAGTCGAACCGAATTCCAGTTTACGGGAGGAAATCGCTTTCAGATTTTTTCCGAGCGGCTCATTGCTAAAGATCTGGCAGTTAAGAGAGATCAACTTTGCGGTCCGCCGCCAATTACAGGCCTCCAGCCCTCGGTCTCGAATCAATAAGCTAACCTGGTCCTCGCTTCGTCTCCCAGAGATCCCAAAAAAAAGCATCGAGGAATCTCACGAACAAACTTCCACATGGCTTCAACGAGAGCGATCCTATGACCAACCTTAAGCTAACCACTAACAACCAAACCTAGTATTTTGATCCTGTCAAGAAAGAATTGAATCGTTACTGTACGCCTAAATCAGGGCTAGAACTCGCCACGACCGTTGCCACACCGCTGTGACGCTTCCTGTCGAGCCGCCTAGACCACCCAGAAGGATCGCCGTGACCTCTCGAGACATGCAGCTAAACCCACCGAACCGCGACAATAAGCTAGTTGGAGCTCCGGGAAACACCGCGAGAAGTCGACAATCGTTCTCCTTCCAGCCTCTCCTCTTTCTTTGAGCAGATCCAAACACGCAGATAAGGAAATACCCGACCACCCCTAACAGAGTCTCGAAACCACTGCACTGCCTCACCGCTCCGATTATACAACATATCCATTCGATCGTCAAACGCCCAAAAACAGTGATGAAGACCGAAAAATAGTATCGGGAGAGAGCAGGGCCTCTCGCGACGCCGGCAAGGACCGCCAGACATGATATAACTCGTTTTTATACTTTTTTGGATATGATTTCAAGATCTTTTGCATGTGTTTTAACTCAGTTTCTAATGGTTTGCAAGTGATTTCAATGTTTTGGCGTTTTAAAAGTTTTTTCAAGTAATTTGGGCAAAAAGAATAAATTGTGGAGCAAAACACTTTTTTGTCAGATTCTGACCCTCAGAAGTTCTGTATCCGATGGAGACCTTCCACTTATTTACCCTGGCTCAATTTTATACAAAAGAAAGATAATTGAGCTATGCCTCGCGTCGAAGTGGTTTGAAAGCAATCCTATGGTTAGATCTCTAGATATGCTCATTTTACTGAAGATATATCATGCTGCCTCATAGATGAAGCAGACGAAGCCACTCTGGCCGCGCCATAAGAGGTCGCACCTGCGGCCAGGAGTACTCCTGACGCGGCCAACATCAACTCATCCCGGACCAGGCCCCATTTACAAGCCCATTTCAAATCTGTCATTTGTTTTCACGAAGGAAAGCCCTAGGCGCCTGATACACTGCGCTTTTAACGCATTCTAACCCGTGTTTTGCAAGGTTTTCGAGTCTTTATTGAGTCTTTCATTCATTTTAGAGTCATTTCAGGTCAAAAGACGTTTCAGGACGGAGTTTGGAGACTAAGGAGTGAATTAGGGTTAAAAATGCAAGGAAAACATGAAGAAGAGACTGACATGCCATTCTATCGGCCACTTTCAGGTGCATGACCACTATAATAACTCCTTATAACGTCTTATCACCACTACAAAATATCGATAGACATGAAAGCGAACTCCGAAAACTCAAGTGACACCTAAGGACGGCCAACAACTTCGACCACCCGGAAGACCAACATGATCGTGAAGCTCCTCTTCACGATGATGACCGAGAAGCTGTCGTTGGTACAGACGGACAACCACTTCTCGATGCTGAGGGAAATCCAATCCTTTAACCTGCTGCGTTTAACGCGGAAGGAGAAGATGATCCACCTACTGATCCTCGCAGAAGATAGACTCCAGCCGATGTTGAAGTAACTAGAAATGGTGAAAATCGACCGAATCAAATTGTTTCACCATAAGGCCAAAATGCAATTTGACATGTCTTGCCTGAGCAGCAACCTAGGAGACAAGTGTGTAATCGCACTATTGCTGATTTCGATACTCCTCACCAACACTTTCAAAATCGAGCAGCAATCCAAGTCCATATACCTCATATGAATGACTACGAGATCAAACCACATATGATTACTTTGGTGAAATAAAATCAATTTCATAGTCTCTCTATTGAGCATCATATGGATCACATAGAGCTCTATGAAGAAATCTACAGCACTACCAGAACCAATCGAATTCCTGCAGATTATTTGAAGTGCAAGTTGTTCCCTTTCTCTTTGAGTGACAAAGCTCATAGATGAATGAAATCTCTACCAGCCGGATCGATCAACAATTAGGAGAAATGCAAGTCAACTTTTCTCAATCACTTCTACACGAAGTTAATATCAAATTTGTTTAGAAACAATATTCAAAGTTTCCAACAAGGTCTTGTCGAGTCCTTCTACAAAGCATGGGAGCGTTTCAAAGACTATGAACATGATTGTCCTCACCATGGCTTCCATGGGTTGAATTTGCTGAACACTTTTTACAGAGGTTTGAAACCAAAGTACCAGCTCTCTCTCGACACAGACAGCAATGGAGATTTCACCACCAAAATTGTTTCTCAAGGATGCGCTTTCATAGAAAATCTTGCGATAAACAACAACAACAATTGTCTTAATTTTGACAGGATCACGCGATCTAGTGATTCTGATTCTAAGTAAATTTCTGAGCTTAGGAGTATGATGAATCAACTCTTTAAGAGTCAAAACCGTTTGGTGAACTCGTGTGAAGCCACAATTGGAACGGAGGCAGACTCTCATCAAGAGTTTGATGCAGAAGGTTCATTCTTTCAAGAAGAGGAAGTAAACTATGTTGGAGCTCAAGGTTCTAACCAAAATCGCAACTTCAAAAATGGATTCAACAACAACTTTAGAAATATTAACAATCTCTATGATAAGGTCATCATACCAGTTGTTGAACCGGAGCTCCATCAAACGTGCCACACAAGCCGCATAGGATTCAACAAGGACACATGTGCCTTTCTTGGAGCATACCGAATCAACCACGAAGACTCAAAGCATGAGACCATTTGGAAAACATTCTCAGCTCACCTAGAGCACGCCAAGAAGTGGAATCAGTCCAATCGGATTTCAAACAAAGGAGTTATTCAATTTACAAATCGGGTGATTCTTAGCTTACCCGATTTGGACATAAACGCCTTAATTGGAGGTTTCCTACCAAACCAAGAAGAGTTAAGTTAAAAAATCAACTTGCTGAACAATCTTGATCCATCAGAGGCACATAGAGAATCAGAATCAAGTCAATACCAGTTTTCGTTTGGAAGATATTCATGTTCTAAACGAACGGAACCTCGACTTGCTTCATTTGGAAGCCTCAACTTCTCGACGGATTTGTTTCTTTTTAGGCATCATTTATGTCATCCAGGATGTTCTCAAGAAGCTCACTTATTCCCTCAAGCCGTCCAGATATAAAGAAGACTTCACATTCCCAAGAATCACACCAATAAAGCGTAACGGCTATATTTCTCTTAATTACCTATCATCTAGCTTTCATTTTCGAGAATTTCTCTTTCTACTTTAAGGTTTATGACCGTTTTATGCAGAGCCCTATATAAGCTCTCTCTCGTTTCACTTGTACGATAAGTAAGTTTTAAGAAGTTTTAAGTTTGATCTTTGAGATCATTTTGTTACTTTCAAAATGTGTGAGTCTTTGTGTTTGATTGTTCTTTAGATTCTAAGTGTTTGATTCACTTTAAATCTATAGAATCCAGCGGATTAAAAGTGCTTGAGTGATTTAGTTCTCTTGTTCGTCCCATTGATTTAGTGTGTCAATCACCTATCCATCCATTACATCTCTACATCGACCTCTTCCGCAAAACTAGGCTTGGAATCTCTCGATCATCGAGTGATCTTAGTATTGGAGTGATACTGATCATGTATCATTTGGTATAAGAGATTAAAAGCTCCTTCAATTCAACCTCTATCTTATTATTTTCTGTTTTACAATTTCAGTTTCATCATTTCGAAAAACCCATAAATTTTTAATAAAAATATGTTTATGGTAATGTGTTTTTGTTAGATTTGCTCTAGATCTGTTTCGTTTGCATCATAATCATCTAGATCTAGTGTTTTTGGTCACTATCTCTAGACTTTTCATCCTTGTTTCATTTTGTCTTTTCGACTTCTCTACACCATATATGTTTCTTCGATTTTAAATTGTTTCTATTTTTTTCTTTTCGACTTCCTTTGTATATTATTCTCTTTAACACGTAAAGACACTAATTTGACTTCTCTTTTGTTCCTATTACGAGGAACAAGGCTAAGAACCAGAGAATTATGGAGTATAAAGAAGAGAGTGAGTTAAACAACTCTGAATTTGAGTGGAGTGAAGACAACTACAATTTATGCGATGAGGGTGATAACTATGAAGCCCCACCATGGCTCGGAGATGACTATTCGAATTCTGGTTATTTTAAGAGGAATTAGATAGCGACAAATTTGAACCAGAGCCACCAGATTGTAGCCAAGACGACACAATCCAACCGATTTGGCACGGAGAAGAATAATCTGACCAAGGAGAAGACCGTGAAGAAGGTTCATGGCATGAAGAGATTGAATCTCAAAACAGTATAGAAGAATTATATGAGCGTGATGAAGAGGGTGATTCAACAGCTGGTCACGAAGATGAACCAGGCTGTGAGGAAGAAGAAAACATCATTTATGAAGATGAAGAATGGCGTGAAGAAACTGAATATCAACTCAGTTTGGAAAGAGATCACGAAGGTGAATCATAATATCGAGAAACTAAACCGTTTGAAGAAGAACCATGAGATGATGAAGCTGCACCAGAAGATAGCTATGGTAATGAATTAGAAGCAAGCTATAAAGAGGAATCCATGCTTGAAGAGGAGGTCGAGCACTTCAACCACGCCAATAGATTTGAATCATGGGAGTATTCAACGGAGGATGAGGTGTAATGGATTTTGAATCGTTTAACATCTATTTTTCAGGTCATGGCCAAGGACCAGAGGCTTATCTAAGATGGGAAAAAGACATAGAACATTGGTTTCAAACCAATCAAATTCCCGAGGAGGAGAAAACATCTTATGCTAAAGACACTCTCACTGAGAATGTTTTAGGCATTGGGAACCATATGCTTACGTTAACCTTGAGTATGATGTACCATATTCCTCTTGGGAAGAGATGAAGCAACACTTATATCAGGAGTTTGTGGAGGATGATGCAGCTAATCAACAATACTACTCAAAGATTTATACAACTCCCAAGCCAAGGAGATGAATTCTAGCAACAAGGTTAAATCCAAGAACTAAACCAAAGAAAGCTTATTGTCCCAAGGCCAAGAAGGTGTCTCCACACGTTCTAAAGGAAAAGCTAGAGGCTAAGGAATCAGCTAAGGTCAAATAAGTAATAGCAGATCCAACTCGACAAAAGCTACTTGTGAAGACGATCTCTACACCCTTACTTGAGCCGCAAGACAAACCATTTCAAGGTAAGTCCTCTAACTCGAAAAATCTAAAAGAACCAACATGTTATAGATGTCATAAGAGATGAAACTTTGCTGCAACTTGCCCTAATAGTAAAATCAACATCACTAGAGCAAAATCCGAATTCAACAAAGTTAAGTGTTGGTACAACTCCATCAAGTTCTGAAACTTTCAATTCTAGTGTCATACACTTGTCTTTATCAAATGATATTAATGCAGGTCTAGAAAATGAAGTGGAGCACACGGTGAAAGTAGTAGACCCCGAAACAACCACTGAAAATGATAAAGTTGGCACCATCAACATCCTGCTTCAAGAAGAGTCACCAGATCAAACACAAAATCAAGATGTCGTGGCGTCCAAGGAACCTGAGTTCCTCGAGGATTTTGATTAGGGAAGTAACACCTTGCCTCATTTCGTTTCTGATAACTCTAAGACTGTATTAATGGAGTTATTAAATCCAGAAGAACCTGAAATAAATACGGTCTCGATGAATTAGATCTCTCATCTTGAACCACACGTCTAAAAGAGACTAGAAAAAATGCTCCAAAAAGAAACATGTCCCATTGGTCGTAAAAATATCAGGACTGCGATAACACACTTGTTTCTTATCCAAGTTGAAGAGGTCATTGCAGGAACCATAGAAGAGCAAGAAGACGAGCCAGCATTAGTCAAGGATCAAAAGCAAATCCCAAACATTGAGTTGTCTAAATCCATTACACCGCACCAAGCTAAGGTAAGTGATCACTTGATCAATTTATTTATAATGTCCAAAGGATGTGATAATGCACTTGTTGTGTCCAAAAGAGCTTGAGGAAAGTTTAGGTACAACAGAGAATCAACCAGAATCATGTTAAGATGTTCACACCCGAGGAGAAGCTAACGGAGAAACAAATTGTGAAGTAAAAAATTTGCCGAAAGAAGCTACCTTGCTACCGAATATAGTAAAAAACAAACCATGGAGAAGAGTCATTGTGTCTTTGCTGATCAATGAGGAACCACCGGTCGCTCAAACCAATACTCCACCCGAGCCAATACTGAAACATTAACCGAGGTAATCATCTAAACCCTCAAAGAATTCAAGATACTAACTTGACTTATCTCTGTGCATATCCTACAATTTTGAGGATAAAATTCAGTCAAGGGGAGCGTATGATGAGGTCATCAGATCAGTAGCTTAACAAGAGCTCCATCAAACGTGTCACACAAGCCGGATAGAATTCAACAAGGACACATGAGCCTTTCTTTGAACATACCGAATCAACCACAAAGAGTCAGAGCTAGAGACCACTTGGTAAACATTCTCAGCTCACCTACAGTACGCCAAGAAGTAGAATCAGTCCAATCAGAGTTCAAACGAAAGAGTTATTCAATTTACAAATCGGGTGATTCCTAACTTACCTGATTCGGACATACACGTCTTAATTGGATGTTTCCGACCAAACCAGGAGGAGTTAAACGAAAAATCAACTTGTTCTACAATCTTTATATATCAGAGGCACACGGCGAGTTAGAATCAAGTCAATACTAGTTTTTGTTTCAAAGATATTGATGTTCTAAACCAACTGATCCTCCACTTGCTTCATTTGGAAGCCTCAACTTCTCGACGGATTTCATGTCAAAGCTGCTGCATTTTGTGCATTATTTATGTCATCCAAGATGTTTCCAAGAATCTTACTTATTCCCAAAAACCGTCCATATATAGAGAAGACTTCACATTCCCAAGAATCACACCAATAAACCCTAACAACTATATTTCTTTTAATTACCTATCATCTTGCTTTCATTTTCGAGAATTTCTCTTTCTATTTTAAGTCTTATGACCATTGTATACAGAGGCCTATATAAGCTCTCTCTCATTTCATCTGTAACATAAGCAATTTTTAAAAAGTTTTAAGTTTGATCTTTGAGATCGTTTTGTTTCTTTCACAAAGTGTGAGTCTTTGTGTTTGATTGTTCTTTAGATTAAGGGCGTGATTCACTTTAAATCTATAAAATCCAACGGATTAAGAGTGCTTGAGTGATTCAGTTATCTTGTTCGTCCCGTTGATTGAGTGAGTCAATCACATATCCATCCATTCCATCTCTACATTGACCCCTTCCGCAAAACTATGCTTGGAATCTCTCGATCATCGAGTGATCTTAGTATTGGAGTGATTTCGATCCTGTATCACTCTCTTACCAGATTCCAAATGTGGAGAATCCTCGCGATCAATTCTATCCGCAGCAACCCAAACCGTTTCAAAACAAGTTCCAAAACGTGAACTATGGAGGCAACATAAACTTTAAGCCGAGAGCACCATTCAACTCTCAGCATGCGCCCTTCAACACTCAAAATGTGCCACTCCCAACTGCACCTCCTCACGTCTCTCAAGAGAACAAGATCGAACAGATGATGCAACAACTATTAGCAAGCTAATAAAAAACGGCCAAAGACTTTCATGTCAAGTTCGAATGCATGTACAATGACTTGAATGAGAAATTCGAATTACTTTCAGCCCATGTCAAGAAGCTGGATATACAAGTTGCTCAAACTGCTGAAGCCGTGAAAAGATAAGCATGAGTTCTACCCGGAAAGGTAGAAGATAAACCGAAAAGCTACTGCAATGCGATCTATACCATACCTAAAAAAGAAATCGACACCAAGCCAAAAGCAAAGGAAAGCTCGATCTTCGTTCCCCTCCATGATCGTGTCAAAAGAAGTCCAAGGAAGCGGAAACACCACCATTTGAGGTACCAAAACATAATCTCTTTTAGAGGCTCAAAAAATCTGATAATACCGGTCGTTTCACCTTCTCTTGTTCGATCACGGGAATCGAATTTGCAATGTTAACATCATGTTAAAGACATTTGCTGAGAGACTAGGCATACAAACTTTCATGCCATCTACCATGATTTTAGTTTTTGGAGATTCATCTCAAAAGAAGACCGAATGAGTCATCCACGACCTCCAACTTCTTATTGGAAACAAGATTGTTCTTGTAGATTTTCAAGTTCTTAAGATGGATCAAGACAAGGAAAGACCGTTGATCTTCGGTCGACCATTTCTAGCTACAGTTGGTGCCATATTCGATCATGCCAACCACAATGCGTCTTCTTGAACGTGAACCAAAAAGTGTTTTACCCAATGGTTCCTAATGATGTCCCGACCCAAAGGAATGTGTTCAAAGTAAAACACTCGATCTTACCAAAAGAAAAGAGAAGACAACAAGCATGAATGACCCAACAAAGACCAAGACTCCGAGGGTGAAGCATCCACTCCTTGCAAGACCATTCTCAAAGGTTAAGATTTTCATTTCTCCTGAGCTAAGCAATGCAAGTAAGGAACGAATCAAAGAAATGGTCGAAGCGACAAAACAATCTCTCTGAAACGCAAAAGTTCTTAGGAACGAACACGGAGGCAAATTGCTGATACAATGAACATGCGACACACATTCTAAGAACAAGAAAGTTTCTGGAAAAACCATTCCCGAGACGTTAGAAGTGATCCGACATTATAGGAAGTCATCTAATGATAAGAGTTGTTTTATGAAAGTAGATTTGAGGAAAGCTTTTGACATCTCTCTTGGGACTTGGTTCTTAAGCTGTTGAAAGCCATGAATTTTCCTCCTTTGTTCAGAGCTTGGGTTAGAGAATGCATCTTCACTCCTCATTTTTTGGTCTTGATCAACGGTGAAATAGCTGGATTCTTTAAAGGAAAAAAGGGTTGAGACAAGGGGATCCAATGTCCCCTTATCTGTTTGTTATCACCATCGACGCCTTTTGGAAAATGTTGGACTTGATAGCAAGAAACATGCGCTTTGTATTACATCCTAAATGCTCAAATCTGCTTCTCACTCACTTTCTCTTTGCATATGATCTACTCTTTTTCTCTGATGGTTCAGCAGAGTCTCTGAATAGTTTGCTTGAGCTTTTGGTCGAGTTTAATCCTTCTCTGGATTGGAGATGAATCCCTCTAATTCTAAAATCTTCTTCTATGTGTACTATGAGGCTGGAACTATGAATCTAAGTGTAACTACGGGCATCAAACTCGGCAGCTATCCTACAAGGTACTCATCTTTACCTCTCTCTCTCCCTCGAAGCTTAAGTTTGCGGATTTGCAACCATTTATTGAAAATATCACAAGTAAGTAATTTCATGGGTGGACGGAAGTTCTTATCCTATGCTTGGAAAATCATATTCATCTCCTCAATTATCTATGGTTGGTGAGCTTTTGGAGTCATGTATTCGTTCTAGCTAAATAATTCTATGAGAAAGTGGATTTCTTTTGCACAACTTTTATGTGGAAGAACACCACCTCTGCAGCATCAGGAGCTCGTGTGGCATGGTTTGATAATTGTAAACCAAAGGCTAAAGGTGGTGAGTTCTAAAATATTAAGGTATAGTAGGTCATCTAAAAAAGACATATAGCAAGGGAACTGTATACTCTAAATCGTAACGGGAAAGTCAAACACGCTTTTGCTACTTAACAAGATGATAATAGCCTAACCGAGAAAACGTTAAATCTTAGTCAATATGTACAATGTGCCATCCATAAGAGACATTTATAACAGAGGAAATCGAAACTTTAAATTGTGACGGGAACCCAAACACAATGCTTTAACTACTTAACGAGATGAGAATACCTTAAAAGAGAAAACGTTCAATTCTAGTTAAAGATTGGTAAACTCAAACCAATTAATGTATATTAGTTCATCCACAAAAGACATCTAAATTTTAATACCATAAACCCTATACTGTTAAGCGAGAGAGAAAAAAAGAGAGAAAATTTTCCTCTCTGGATCCAGGTCGATGGTCGGAGGCTTCTATAGCTCCGACATCAGTGCGGTTGGTTTCTTTTGTTACTTTTCTTTTGATTTGTGTATTTTTTCCAATTTATTTTAGATATGGCAAAAAATTTGATTGTTTTTTCGTGGGATTTTTTCAATGAATTTGGGAAGAGAAAAGATCTGGTTCAGTTGAGCCGTTTCGAAGAGGTAATTGACAGTAGAAGCGGATGGTGGCAACGGTTCTTCCCGGTTTCAATCGATGATGCTTATTCATTCAGTGTTGGTGGGTTTCTCGTCGCAAACCACAATTACTCCGGAAGACAGCTTGATTGTAGACTCCTAATTAATCGACTGTTTGGAACGATGATCTCAATGACTCCTACTGGAGCAATGAAAAGAGATTGGCAATCATGGTCAATTCAGTCTGAAACGTTGATATTTGTTTTGATTTCTATGAAGATTATCTCAGTGGAAATTTAATCAGTCCAAAAGCAAAAGTGGAGCATTCATCTGCGAAATCGTTAGTTATTCATTCGCAAAAAAAATATCTTTATTTTCTTCGGATCGGATCCCTATTAGTGAATCATTTTTTCTAGTTGTTGTAAACCCTTCGTATTTTTATTTTTTTTAATAAAGTATTACTCAGCGTTAAAACAAAAAAAAACCATATATTGTTAACTGCAAAAAAATTACCTTGACCACTCACATTCATCATTTCTTTATTTCTATATGAGTTGTGTATTTTTCGTATCAAGAAAAAAAATATATATATATATATTTATATTTATATATATCATAAATTTCTGAAAACTATAAACTATAAGAGATATAGTGGTATGGCTATTTTGGTCCTGGTAAAAAAGTTAGTTATTTTATTTTTGTGATATTTAAGGTTTTTCATTCATATTAAAAAAAAAAAAATTAGTTCTCTGTTTTATCTCTTATTAATGCACTATATAATATGATCTCACTGATTAATAAACTAAAATAATAAGAATAAAAAAAGAAAATTTATCAAAAATATGCATGGAAAATATAGAACGATGTTAAAAATGAAACAAAATTTAAATTCTAAACGACACTTAATATCAAACATAATGGGTATTAGTTAGATGAAGAAAAAATTGTTCCGACTATTTCCCAAATTTTAATTACAACTAAGGCTTTCATTGTTAGAGCATTTAAAATGCATTAAGTCTTTTATCAACCATTCAACTTTTGTTAATAAAGTATTTAGGAAAGCATTAAAAACTGCATATGCTCTGTAAATGCTCATCCTTTCTATGTTTTCATAGAAAGTTTTTGAGAGAGCATTAACATGTAAAATATAAAAAAAACAATTAAAATAATGTTATATAATTTAATATAATTGAAAAATTATGAATAAAATACAATATAATATTTTATTTTTATTTAAAAACTATGAATAAAATATTTTTCAATTTATATTAATTTTAAAATAATATTTTAAATAAATTATAATATAATAAATACACATGAAATATGAAAAAAAATATAAAAAAAATATTATAAATATAAATCTAGATATAATGCTTAAAAATAAATATATTAAATAATTTTATATATAATTATTCACAACTCTATCAATTGTAGGACAAAAAATTCGCACAATAAGAGGATTTGATTTAATCACGATTACATAAATAAACGGTAAGGAAACAGGAGATTCATAAAACGATAAAGCATAAATAAATCTGAGGAGGCGAGATGAATCTCTTTCCTTAACTCAAAGAATCTTCTGTAGTGCGACGGTTTATAATAGATCCATGAGTCCCAAGATACAACCAAAGGTATCTGTTATCGTAAACACTCGATAACAGATCTGTCGAACATTATAACTACGATACTCTCGAATAAAGACTTACTCTAAGCAGTAGGGAATTGAAGGAACTTTTGCTAGAACTTTTAAGATGTGTTTTTTGTGTTTCAGAGGATGATTTTTAAGGTGAAAATCGGCCAGTATAAATAGGAGAGAGGCTAGGGTTTTTCCCAGACATATACAGAATATTCCTTTGAATATTCTAGAAGGCTGCGATTTTTAAGTCGGCCCGTCGAGCATCGATCGATACCAAGGGGTATCGATCGATACCTACTAAAGTCCACGAGCCCAAAAAGGCCGAAGACGCGAGCTGCGCGCGTGTGGTCTTTTCTTCTCTCTTGTTGTTAGTCATTTAAATCAATGACACAACTATTCCAAATTATATACAAGAGAAAACATTTCTCAACTAGCACTGTGGGATTTTTGTTCTTCCCACAAATAGTTATAGCAAATGAAAACGTTTCATTTGAATGAGCTTAACTCATTTCTTTTCACACTAACACAATTTTATCAAGCCCTCAAGCTTTGATAAAAAATTAGTTCCAACAATCCCCCACATGAATAGAAATGACTATAAACATATGAAAATTGAACAGACTAGACTTCACTAGACATACTTGACTAGACTCATCTAGACGTAGACAGACTTTCGAGAGTATACAAAAATGTAACTGCATATGAGAGGTAGCGTTTTTCAGCTTTGAACCAAACAAATTTAATATATGTCGGGTTTACTCGGCCAGGAGGTGAACATGATGTCTTGAACCTCCCGGATTTTGATGTAAACTGAGACAACATATATCGCACAGCGACATTTTCTCATAGAACTTTGTTCTCTATTGTGTTCATTTTGGCCTTGAACATTCCTGGTTTTTCGTGAGTGAACTTGGAGAATATAGCATTCTCTTTCATTCTCCTAGAAACGGCCCTCATTTCACACTTCACTAGGTGATCTGCCATTAGCCTTCTTTAGGAATTATCCTCTGTACTTCAGAAGCTAAGGAATCATTAAAAGCCAATGCTTAACCTCATTATTCACATATAACATTGTTTTATCATCCTAGAAACTGGGTATTTACACAGTGTTCATCACAGAATCAGCCTGATTTAGTTTTCCCGTTGAACCTATTTCTTGGGATCTCCATTCATATAGGTTGGGTATCCATCCATGCTTCATCTTTAACCATAGGCTCTAAACCCATTCCTTTTGATGATTTAACAAACTTGATCTCGAGGCTAACTTTTGGGAAACGGATCCGCTAAGTTATCAAACGTTTTGAGATCAGTTGTCTAATGGTCTTATTTCATTCTCGAGATTTGCCATTTTATAACTTACTCAGTGCCCGAGAGATAGCTCACTGACTATCACAGTGTACACATTTTTATAGCACTGGCTTTTTATCCACGTCGGGATATCTTCCAAAAAGTTTCGAAGCCATTCTGCTTCCTCTGCAGCTTTATCTAAAGCTATAAACTCTGACTCCATGGTTGATATTCCATCAAGAGTGTTTGTTTGGAAGATTTCCAGGATACTGCTGCACCACCAAGAAAAAATACTATCCACTTATAATATCTGTCAGGTTTACTTGGCCAAGAAGTGAACATAATGTCTTGAACCTCCCGGACTTTGATGTCAGCCGAGACAACATATATCGCTGGATAATTCAAAATTCTAGTTATGGCTCTCCGCAGAGTATGACATGGATTACTCGTGTAGCGACTTATTTACTGAATGCGCTAAATCGGATCTAGTACAATTTGTCAGGTAAGTTAGACTTCCGATAATTCTTGCACACACCACTTGTGATACAACTTTACCACAATTGGAGATTTTGCAATCTTGTTTGAGTAGTTCTCAAACCATTCTAGGATCTTGAGATAAGATTATCTGCTAATCTTATGTCTATCAAACTTCCCACTAAGCACATTCTTAGTATGTTGGATTATGTCCTTCTTGCTTCCATGATGAACGTGTCATCATACAAACACAACAAAATGTATCCATGTGGAGTACTTTTGATGTATATTACCTTAAGTGATTTGGAAGCTATTTGACATTACTGTATTGTCAAACTTTCCAAGCTATTGCTTAGGAGCTAGCTTAAGCTCATATAAGGACTTTGCAAGTCTACTTATTTTCTTTCCTTGTTCAGGAGTGACATAACCTTCGGGTTGTTTCATGTAAATCTCCTCTTCTAAATGGTCGTTTTATAAAGGCAGATTTCACATCCATTTGATGGATTACAAGATCTCGTATTGATGTGATTCCAATCAGCATACGACTAATTTCAACTTTAGCCTCTTCTGCTTCTTTACAGAAGTACCAACATTGCTCGATCTAAGGCCCAATGCCCGTCAAGCATCGATCGATACCTATAAAAGCGTAAGAGCCCAAGAAGTCAATTGCTCGCCTCAATTCGTGAGGTACTAGAGCTTATCCTTTACACGGAAACCCATGTTCAAAAGAAGACACATTCCTTGGTTACCGTAATTATTTGGATGACTGGTATATCTAATTTAGACACCAGAAAACTATCAGCACTACCTTGTGTGCATATTCAATGAAGATACAATCCACCGTTTTTGGTCCAATTGTCACCTTCTTAGGTGGTTGCTGGGCACCCCCACACTTTCATGTATTTGTATAAAAACACATTACTTTTCCAAAGTTCATATGAAGCATTTCCAGTGACTTTGTGTGATATTTAGTTCAGGGTATAACTTGCGGTAAGCAATGCTTCCTTCCACATTTCTGGACTAACCCAGATTCCAGCAATAATGAGTTCATCAAAGAATTCGGTATTTCGTTCTGAAACTCCATTAGATTCCAGTGACTAGGGATCAATCGTTTGATGGATAATACCATGTTCATGTCCTCTATCACTTCAAACTATGTTGATAGTTCTTTCGAGTTGGTTTTCAACCTCGAGTTTATACTCCTTGAGTTTTCCAAGGTCTCGTATTTGCTTCTTAGCAACTAGACATAACTATATTTCGTACAGTCATCAATGAAAGTCACGAAATATTTATCACCACCATTTGTATGAATCAAACCAAGAGGTTTGCTCGATGAAGGTGGTTTAGTGAGTTTGGTTTGAACGCAAACCTTACACTTATCTTTGCTTATTTTGTATTTCGGGATCTCATTCAATCTACGCATAGATTCGAATATAATGTGACCGAAACATTCATATCAAATACTCAGAGATTATGTACCATAAGAAAATGGTTCTTTCTTATTAATGTCAACAACATTGGTTACATTAATTTTTAAGTCCGACTGTCTCAACGTTAATTTGGACCAGTCCATCCTTAATATAGACACCATTCTTTGTCAATACACGCTAGTCAGCCTTGATATTGACGATGAATCCGTGCCTAATTAGCATTGTGCCCTAAATAAGATTTTTATGCATCCATCCTTAATATAGACACCATTCTTTGTCAATACATGCTTTACATTAGTGAGAGTGAGCCTCTTTGAGAAGTCAACTTCAGCACCATGATTAAATTCTTGTCATTATTTATGGTAGAAGGGAAACATTCTCATATCAACGCATATATGACTTGTTACATTGGTATAATACCACCACTCATGTGGGTTATGCTCAACCATATTGACTCCGAGGATGACATTACACATGTCTATCTCGACTAAATTGGCTTGAGCCACTCCATTGTCTTTTGCACCACCGAATCTAACAATGATCACATCGGTGTTATTAGTCATATTGAAATTTGATTTTTGTTCAAAAGAAACAAACCAAATTAATATACTAACCAATACCCAACTCTAAAGTTAAAGGATAAAATTAAATTCAATTTCTAGAATTAATTCCGAAATTCTGCAATTTAATAAACTTAATACAATATCGAATTGTATTAGTATTCTTGAAAAGAATAGCAAGAGGCCTGCTAACTTAGCCCAATGATTTAATTTTCCGATTAAATCAGCCTCTAATACTTAATTGTACATTAACAATTAATTATTCCAAAATAACAAATTTTTGGAAACATCATATTGAGCTATGTGCAATATAATGCAACTTAACACGTCTTTAAACCAAAGACTGTTTAACGATTTCAACGTTAAGCGTATTCTGAAACCCTTTCTTTATGATTTTAAACCGCAGTTTAATACCGAATATAACTGATTATGAAATCGTTTTCAAATCGCTATCGCGCGTTCTAATCTGAACCTCTTTAGAACGTTCGCCGAATCGTTTCTTGAAACGCGTTTGATAGATGTTTTAGCCGGTTTTATGAGAAACGCTATGAGACGTTCGTAAACGCTAAACGACACAGGATTAGTACCGCAAATTTATCACTTTTCGAACCGTTTATAAACGTCCGCAAACTCATAATAATAATGAGATGATTATAATATGTGACTTTGGCTAATAAACAATCACATTTTTATTAACCGATTAGAACCGCATGTGCGCGTTCTAAAGTTTGAACCGCAAACGCGCGTTCAAGTTCGAACCTCCTCAGAGCGTTCGTCAAACGGTTTCTCGAAACGCGTTTGATTAGCGCTTTAGACACAATTTTAAACCTTTTGAAGGTGTTTATGAGAGACGCGATAAAGCGTTTTAACAGTAACCTCGGCAGAGTGTTCTTCAGACCGTTCTCCCATGTGTTTGATGTTAGGCGTTCGCAAACCCTAACCCGGGAAGCGTTTTAAAAAAAAAACGTTCCAAGGTAACCACTTGCTTGTACACAAGCTTCACATTTGTACCGATATATAGTTAAGAATCGCAATTCTAATGCTAATATCGAACCAAACAGCATTGGTGTCGATCGATACCCCTTGGTATCGATCGATGCACACACAGTGTCGATCGATACACACATATGGTGTCGATCGATGCACACACAGTATCGATCAATGCAAAATAATTTTGCACAGACTTGATCGATGCGACTGTAGGTGTCGATCGATGCACACACGGTGTCGATCGATGCCCTACCGGTGTCGATCGATGCTCTTAGTGTCGATCGATACACCCTTGGTGTCGATCGATGCACGTGAATTTTGCATAGGACCGATCGATGCACCTCAGTGTCGATCGATGCTCAACTGGTGTCGATCGATGCACTCAGTGTCGATCGATGCACCCTAGGTTTCGATCGATGCAAGTGAATTTTTCACAGGATCGATTGATGCACCACTGTGTCGATCGATACATGTGAATTTTACACGGTATTGATCGACGTAGACCCAACTTGGTCGATGCACAGTATCGATCGATGCACCTCAGTGTCGACCGATACAAATTTTTGCATACTATCGATCGATGCACCTCAGTGTCAACCGATAAATTTTTTTTGCATAGTATCGATCGATGCACCTCAGTTCGACCGATATAAATTTTTGCATAGTATCGATCGATACCACAGGGTGTCGATCGATACTTACAAGGTTTCGATCGCAATCGAACCTATCAAGAACCACATGGTGCGTTCGTTGATTACACCTTTCATTAATCGCAATTGATGACGGTTGTAGAAGATGTTTAAAGCAATACTGCTTCTACTACACGTTTCAAGTTGCTAAACAGCTTTTTGATAACGTTTGAGTATCACTAGCAGTTGAACATCTTCTTATAAAATAAACAGAAATTGCTTCTACTACACGTTTCAAGTTACTTAAAAAGCTTTTTGATAACGTTTAAGTATCATCAGCAGTAGAAGAATCGTTTTATAAACCGTTTGAAAAACGTTTATTTACTCGTGATTAAAGATCCGATTGAAGTAATAAAACAAAATCGGATCTTTTTTGAGTTAAGATTGTAGGACCAAAAATTCGCACAATAAGAGGATTTGATTTAATCACGATTACATATATAAACGGTAAGGAAAGAGGAGATTCATAAAACGATAAAGCATAAACAAATCTGAGGAGGCGAGATGAATCTCTTTCCTTAACTCAAAGAATCTTCCGTAGTGCGACGGTTTATAATAGATCCATGAGTCCCATGATACAACCAAAGGTATATGTTATCGCAAACACTCGATAACAGATATGTCGAACATTATAACTACGATACTCTCGAATAAAGACTTACTCTAAGCAGTAGAGAATTAAAGGAACTTCTCCTAGAACTTTTAGGATGTGTTTTTTTTTTGTTTCAGAGGATGATTTTTAAGGTGAAAATCAGCCAGTATATATAGGAGAGGGGCTAGGGTTTTTCCCAGACAGATACAGAATATTCCTCAGAATATTCTAGAAGGCTGCGATTTTTAAGTCGGCCCGTCGAGCATCTATCGATACCTACAAAAATCCACGAGCCCAAAAAGGCCCAAGACGCGAGCTGCGCGCGTGTGGTCTTTTCTTCTCTCTTGTTGTTAGTCATTTAAATCAATGACACAACTATTCCAAATTATATACAAGAGAAAACATTTCTCAACTAGCACTGTGTGATTTTTGTTCTTCCCACAAATAATTATAGCCAATGAAAACGTTTCATTTGAATGAGCTTAATTCATTTCTTTTCACACTAACACAATTTTATCAAGCCCTCAAGCTTTGATAAAAAATTAGTTCCAACATCAATTACTTAAAATATATATATTAATCAGAACATATTGTTTCTGCTGCTTAGTGTTGTTATTCTACCACTAGTTATATCAATTAAATCCTAAATGTGAGTTTTTGTTTAGTTTTGCGTGTTGTATTTTTTTGTTGAAAAGTGTATTTGCTTAGCACGTGTTCTTTTCACCTGGTAAATTGAATTTAACCTCCAGCCCTACCACCTAAGCACGTGTTCTTCCACTAAAGACAGCTTCGTTTATACATATTTTAATTTGTAAGTATATACAAAAGTTTGTAGTTAACACAATATATGAAGAATTCGGAGATACACACAAATTTTTCAAATTTGTACATCGACGTTTGCACATATAAGGTAATGCGGCTTGAACAACCGGCACATATTATTGGCACATACAAAAGTAAAATAAAAATAAAATTGGTTAACAAAAAATGGAAAAATTCCATAAAAATATTCTAATTTTATTTCGATAAATTTTTTAATACCAAACTATTTTTGTACCAGTAAAGTATATAAACTATTTTTTTTACCCATTTTAAATCTCCAACTATAAACTGTGTGTTCATTTTACATCTCGTTAACAGATGTATACGGACATATACACGGTTTGAAACACTGTTTATATTTAATAATAAAATATTAATAAATAAAAAATATACACGGTTTGAAACACTGTTTATATTTAATAATAAAATATTAATAAATAAAAAAAAATTACAATAAATTTTCAAACTATTTTTATGGAATTTTTCTTTTTTTGCACAACACAAATCAAGCTACTTTTGGTCGGATAACTGATATGTGTAGATTTCGCATCATTTTCACTTAGTTTTTCTTTTATTCATTTACTTTTGTTTGCTTAAACATGTGTGAGTAGTTTCATTATGGGCATTGGGCTAGGTAGATTATGGTGACTAGGAGTTTGGTTAATGGTGTTAAGTGCATAAATTTACATATCCAAATGGTTAGGGAGTTTTAATACTAGGGTTAGAAGTAGCTAATCTAGGTCTAGTTTCGAGGACATTTCATGAACTAAAGGTGTTTGATGAAATGTCTAGCTCAACTCTAACAATGCATTTTATTTTTAATCCAATGACACTTGATGCTTAAGGTGATTTGTAAGCTTGATAGGTTTTTGTTCTCTAATTCACAAAGCACTTAACTACTATTTAGGAATTGTTATGTAAGTGATTAGTAAAGGAATTAGTTTATGAGAATAGATTAGTCCACTTTAGTTAACATATGCTTTTTTATTAAACTTGTTCGAAGATCGTTAGCACCATTAACCAACTATTAGTCACCCAAAGTCATTGACCTTAGGCCAAAGCCCATATTCCATTTCATGTATTTACATCTTTGTTAGTTATTTGGTTATTCACTTGTATTGTTTTACCTTGCTTTGCATCTCATTTGTAAGGATTAGAGAAAACCAACCTCACATTGCTAGATCTAAACTATTAAGTTTCTTGCATTCTTGATAGGAAATAGCCTCCTTGTGGTTCGACCCTTTACTTATTCATTGACAATATCTTGTATTTGGGGTAGTCTAGGTTTAAGTTTAGGATAAAAATTTGATTCGCATCAATAACTTAACCAGTCATCTAAATGGAAGAGTCTTTAAGAGGATGGCTTACAATGTTCACCGAGAAACTGATATGATCATGGATGCGACGGTTCCAGCGGAGGTTCAAGAAGACGCGATGATCA
>PKML01056662.1:0-12297 GCA_002933935.1 Eutrema yunnanense | reverse complement strand
ACCGGTAGATGACATGATTTCCCGTAGAGTAGGTTGAAAGGTGTTGTCCCGATTGGTGTCTTATAGGCGGTTCTATACGCCCATAGATCGTCATCTAGCTTTGTCGCCCAATCCTTCTTTGTCTTTCCAGCCGTCTTCTCCAAAATAGCCTTGATTTGACGGTTTGACACCTCCACTTGGCCGGATGTTTGGGGATGATAAGGTGTAGATACCTTATGTTTTACTCCATGTTTCTTCATAAGCCCTTCGAAAATGTTGTTAATGAAATGGCTTCCCCCATCACTTATCACCACTTTTGGCACTCCAAATCTTGGGAATATTATGCTCTTTAATAGCTTCACCACCACCTTAGCGTCATTTGTTGGACTTGCTATGGCTTCAACCTATTTGAAAATGTAGTCAACTGCTACAAGGATGTATTGGTTATCGTATGATGATGGAAATGGTCCCATAAAATCAATGCCCCACACGTCGAACACTTCAACTTCAAGGATAGGATTTTGTGGCATCTCGTTTCTCTTGCTTATATTGCCCTTCCTTTGACATGCATCGCATTTGGAAATAAATCTTTAAGAGTTTTTGAACATCGTGGGCCACCAAAACCCGACTTGTAAGACCTTTGTCACCATCTTGAATATTGCAAAGTGTCCACCATAATTCGATCCATGGCAATGAAATAAAATCCCGAGAACTTCTTCTTCCGAGACACATCTTCGATAAAGTTGGTCCTTGCATCGCCGATAGAGGTAGGTCTCGTCCCAAAAATAGCTATTCACATCCTTGTAGAATTTTTTTCTTGCATACCCATTGAGGTTTGGTGGTTCCATCTCGCATGACAAGTAGTTAACAAAATCAGCATACCATGGCTCGCTAACGTTGGTGGTGTCAATCGCCAAAAGCTCCCCTAGCATATAATCAGCTTTGTGTAAAGTGTGAATCAAGTGTACTTGTTCCTCAGGTAAGGAATCATCGATTGGTATGTCTTCTTTAATCCTCATTCTCGATAGATGATCCGCTACACCATTTTCGATGCCCTTCTTGTCTTTTATCTCTAGATCGAATTCTTGCAAGAGAAGAATCCATCTCAACAATCTCGGCTTGGCATCTTTCTTGGCCAGCAAGTGTCTCAACGCAGCATGGTCGGTGTGCACGATGACTTTAGAGCCCACCAAATAGGACCGAAACTTCTCAAAGGCGTAGACTATCGCCAACTACTCTTTCTCCGTTGTTGCATATTTGACTTGTGCTTCATCTAGAGTTCGACTTGCGTAATAAATGACATGGATCTTCTTGTCCTTCTTCTGTCCCAACATGGCCCCAACAGCATAATAACTCGCGTCGCACATCACTTCAAATGGCAAGTTCCAATCTGGTGGTTGTACAATCGGTGCACTCACCAATGCATCTTTTAGCTTCATGAAAGACTTGTGGCATTCTCCATCAATTGTAAACTCCACGTCTTTGCACAAAAGCCTTGTCAACGGTCTAGCGATGGATGAGAAGTCCTTGATGAATATTCTATAAAATCCAGCATGTCCCAAGAAACTCCTTATGCCTTTCACACCTTTCTCCGAAGTTGGTGGCTGCAAGTTCATCATCACCTCGATCTTAGCTTGATCGACTTCTATCCCACTCTTGTATATCTTATGTCCTAGTACAATTCCTTCTTTGACCATGAAGTGGTATTTCTCCCAATTGAAAACGAGGCTTGTGTCTTCACAACACTTTAATACCTTGCACAAATTAGAAAGACACGCAGCAAAGGAAGAGCCATAGACAGAAAAATTATCCATAAAAACCTCCATTATATCTTCGATAAAATCAGAGAAAATCGATATCATACACCTTTGAAAAGTGGCGGGTGCATTACATAATCCAACTGGCATTTTTCGATAAGCAAATGTACCATAAGGACATGTGAAAGTCGTTTTCTCTTGGTCATGAGGGTGGATAGGGATTTGAAAAAATCCCGAATATCTATCAAGAAAACAATAGTATGAATGATTTGCTAATCTTTCTAGCATTTGATCAATGAATGGCAAAGGAAAATGATATTTCCTAGTTGATGCATTTAATTTTCTGTAATCAATGCACATTCTATGACCCGTTATTGTCCTCGTTGAAATCAATTCATCTTTGTCATTTTTAATCACTGTAATTCCACCTTCTTTTGGAATTACGTAAACTGGGGATACCCAAGTACTATCCGAGATATGATAGATTATCCCTGATTTAAGTAGCTTCAAAATTTCCTTTTTAACCACTTCTTTCAAATTAGGATTCAACCTCCTTTGTGGTTCAATTGATGTTTTATTTTCGTCCTCAAGGTAGATTCTATGCATGCACAATAATTGAGATATCCCTTTAATGTCATCCAATGATTAACCTATAGCTTTTCTATATTTTTTCAGTTCATGCAAAAGCAACGAGGTTTCTTCATCATTTAATTAATCATTAATTATGACGGGATACGTTGAATTACGACCGAGAAATGCGTACCTTAGCCCTTTGGGTAGCGGTTTCAATTCTAGTTTCGGTGCATTGAGCTCGCTCCATTCATCGCTGCATTCATCCTCCACGCTAGTGTCTTCTCTCTCCTCGTCCACGCCTTCTTCTAGCTCCAAGAAGTGTGCATCTTTCCTCCAGGATTTTTAGGAATCAAGAAAATCCTCATAACCAATAGCTTCTTCATTTTCGATCACACGTTCTTCATTTGGCTTTGTAAGGGTCACTTCGAGAGGATCTTTCATACTTAGCTCCCTTAAGTACTCATCAACCATTGTCTCCAAGGTTTCTATGTAGAAAATCTTTCCTTCTATGGTTGGCTTCTTCATTACGTCCATAATGTTGAATTTTATGACGAATTCTCCCAAGTGAAGATCGATCATGCCTTTCTTCACGTCAATAATGGCTCCGACGATTGCTAGAAAAGATCTCCCTAGGATAATAGGATACGTAGGCTCTTTATCCATCTCTATTACCACAAAATCAGTGGGGACGATATAATCCCCAATCTTCAATGGCAAATCTTCAAGAATACCGATTGGATAGCAGATTGATCTATCCGCCAAGACTAGAGAGGTCCTTGTCTTCTTGAAATTGGTTAATCCAAGCCTCTTGGAAACCGTCAAAGGCATGAGACTCACACTTGCACCGAGATCAACAAGACTTTTCTGAAAGGACAAAGGTCCTAATGTGCAAGGGAGTGTGAAACTACCCGGGTCTTGAAGCTTCTTGGGCAAGCTGTTTTGAATGATTGCACTACATTCATGGTTGACCACTACCATTGTCTCTTCAAGTTGTCTTCTCTTGGTCATGACGTCTTTGAGGAGTTTATTGTACACCGGACAGTCAAGCATTAAGTCAGCAAAGGGGATGGTTACTTGGACCGTCTCCATGATCTTCTTGAACTTCTCAAATTGCTTGTCCAATATTTGCTTCTTGAATCTATCGGGGAATGGGAGTTTTGGTTTGTATGATGGAGGGACGAAATCCACTTTCTTTTTGATGACTTCAGTTGGCTCCTCCTCGTTCTCCTTCTCTTGATCCTCATAAATTGGATCGTTGGAAACTAAAATTGGATCGTTTTGATTCTGGATCGGGTTGCGGATTGGTTGATGGATCGGCTTCAACTTGATCTCTTGTTGGTAATTCAGTTCCACTCCTCAATGTGATGGCCAAGCAATATTCCTTGGGGTTAGCTTTGGCTTTCCCCGGTAAATCTCCATTTGGTCATTTTGATGTTGAGGCTACTTGAGCAATCTGATTATCCAAGCCTCTCACGTGAGTGGACAGGTTCTCAAATTTTGTATTAAGGTCGTTGTAAATTTCATCAACCTTGTTGTTGATCTCTACCATCTTATTGCTAACTTCCATTTGGCCCTTAGCTTGGCCTTCTAAAAGTCTTTGGAGCATGTTCTTCATTTCATCTTGTGCTCCCTGGTTTGATGTGTTTCCTGGAGCTTGGAAGTTGGTTGGCTTTTGTTGGTATCCTTGCTGGTAGTTGGAGTTGAAATTCCCTTGGTTTGCTTGGAATCCGCCTTGGTTAGTCTTGAAACCTCCTTGGTTCCCTTGGTTGAATGGTTTGGGTTGGAACCCTTGTTGTTGGAATCCTTGATGTTTATGTGGAGGATAGACTTGGTCTTGGGGATTCTCCACGTTGTTGCTCCGATATGACAAGTTAGGGTGATTCCGGAAATTTTGATTGAACCCTCATTGGTTCCCTTGGAATCCTCATTGGTATCCTCCTTGATTCCCTATGTAGTTTACTTCCTCTTGGGTTTCCTTTTCTTATGTAACGTCTTGGTACCCTTGTTGTCCTCCACATTCTCCAACAAAATTTATCGATCTTTGATTTGCAAGCAAGACATTGTCTAGCTTGTCGTTGATGTCTTTGAGTTTTTGATCTTCATATTTGGTGTCTCTTATCGTGCGATTGTAATGTCCTCCATATCCTTGATCGATTTGAGCTAAATTTTCAACCAATATCTCTCCATTGACGACATCTTGGCTAGCAAAACTCCCGTTGCTTGCCGTATTCAAGGCTAGTTGATATTTTTCTAGGACCCCTCGGTGTAGGATTCCTAGAAGCGCTTCTTTGGAAACTCCATGGTGTTGACAGGCCCTTGTATAGCCTTTAGTCTCTCCCACGCTTCGTAAAATGACTCGTTGGTTCCTTTTTTGAAGGTGGTGATGTCGTTTCTTAATTTGGCCGTCTTTTGCCTTGAGAAAAACTTTGCCAAGAATTGCTTTTTGCATTCCTCCCAAGTCGGTATCGTGATGGTGACTACGTTTTTCTACCATTGAGAGGTTTTTGTCTCCCAAAGAGAATGGGAAGAGAGTCAACTTGACAACATCTTCCGGAACTCCGTTCATCTTCACCGTTCCACATAGGCGGTCAAATTGATCGATGTGATCAATAGGGTTCTCCATAGGCAGTCCATGGAACTTAGAGTTTTGCACCATGTTGATAAGGCTCGATTTAATTTCGAAGTTGTTGTTCGCACATGGTGGAGGTCTTATGCCCGTCCGAACTCCTTGAGTGGTGGGTTCGTCAAAGGCACCAATCCTTTGTGGCTGTCTAGGCGGATGGATTGGATGCCGTGGGTCTTGATTTCCTAAACCCACTCCTTGGGCTTCATCTAGTGGTGGTGGCGGTTGGTTATCTCCTTGGTGAGGAGGACCATTTTGTTGAGCGTCCATTCCTAAACGCCTCACGTGCTCAACACGTTCTCGTGTTGCTCTTGTGTTGTCTCTTTCGAGTTTTCGAATTTCTAGCACAAATGGTTGCAAGTCCTCTCGTCCATGACTTCTTGTGTGCATACACCTTCAAAAACAGAGCAAGCAAAACAGAGTAGTTTAGTAACAAAGTAAAGAAAAATACTTAGGCTTAGATAGATTCCAAATCCTAATGGCTATTGGGATCTCTCCGGCAACGACGGCAAATTGATTTACGTGTTTTACCACATCAATTAACCCAATGTGCACACTACCGCAATCATAACGATATGTCGCTAGAGCACTTAGGGATCGAATCCACAGGGAGAATATATAGTACACCAAGAATATAAGAAACTACTTAAGCTAAGCTAGGCGATTTTTGGTTTTTGTTTTAGAGAAACTAAATAATTAAAACTATTAATGAGAAATTAAAACATAAATAAATACGACAATTTAAATGACAGAAATGCAACACAAAATTAAGAACAAAAGTGAAAATCAGAATTTAATCAAGAATTTAAGATGGATTTTCGGGTTTGGTATTTCGTTCTAAATGTTTGATAATTGAGAGATGATGTTTACAATGATTAAATCAATTTATTTCCTAGATCATAATCGCTTAATTTAGACTAGTTCATTTCCATAATACTAATCTTTTTATAAATAATCTATTTAAGTTAATTTCTCAATTGCAAATAAAAGATTTATAAACTATGAAGTCAAGATCATTTTAATCACAACTCACCTTAGATTTCTATTTCCATAGGTTAAGAATGAAAAGCATGAGATGAAAATTACAAGACAAATCGCAATCCCCTTCCGGGTAGCGATTTATCTAAAATCAAGAAATGGTTTTCCAACTTACTTCTAGCCTTAAGATTATTTTCAAAACATGAGCATAAATTAAATTCTAGTTTTAAACATCTCCAATCTTTTAAATCAAAACATCATAAACTACCAAACCCTCAACCCATGATAGAATTACTCACACATAATTAAATAACAATAATAGATGATAGAAGTGAAAGACATAATTAAATAAATATGAAAAGAGGAAGAGTTTTAGAGAAAATCTTCACTATATGAGAAAAGATGAACAATCCTTTATAGACATGAAACGAAAAACGAAAATGAAAAAAAAGAGAGACTTGTTTAAGCTTTGAGTAAGAGAGGTATTTGTATTATGAGTTGATGATTTTAGTTCTTCCCATTACATTGGTATTTATAGAAGATGGGGGTTGTTGAGCTTCCATTGTTGACAAATCAAGCTTCCATTTTTACTACCTCCATTTTTGACTAACGAAGGTTTGGTGAAAGTGGGTTTGGTGAAGGTGTGAACCCGATCTGCTTGACATGTCTTCAGTAAATCGATAGTATCTTTTGAAACACATCTCTGAATGACACGACCAAACGCTCAAGCGAAGCTGACTCAATTTTATATCTTGTGTCCAAATTTTAAATTAAACTGGGTACAGAAAGGCTTTCATCTGACATGATAATTTAGCCGTTTCGGATTGATGCTACCTTCTCCGGTAATGACATATTTTCAGTAAAACAAACACATATTTTGAACTGCTGATGTGAATGACATGACACCACTTCCAGTGGAAATCTAACTCAATTTAGTATAACTTTCATTAAGATCCCCAATCTAATTCAAAGGGAAAGGCTTTCATCCGATTGAAGCTTTCAGACACATCGTCTTGATCAGAGGATCTTGATCGGTATGGTAGATCGGTTTCAAACCGATCGGAAGTCCATTTTTCTCATTTCGCTCTTCTTTCGACCTTCCTTCAAGTTCCAAGCACCTCATTTGATCCAAGCCACTCCCAAGCACCTGAAAAAAGCTCCAACAAGCAAAAAACAACACAAAACAACCTAGGACATCTAACATGACATGATACTCATTTGGGACCTAAATGCAATAAAAACACAAAGAAAACATGGTGAAACACACAGAAACAAAGGAAAATATGGGACTCAAATGTGATAAAATAGACGAATATCACTATCATAAATACTTTGCTTTGTGGACATAGCTACATGGACAATTTGCAATGGACAATTATGTTCTATGTGCGTGTATGATTTTAGGGCAGTTAAAGAACCAAACACAAATTCCTTCATAGTGTACACACATGGTTTTCGACAAGAATCATAAGATTCTAAATTTATAAAAAATGAGGAAAAAAATATAATCATGTTTGTTTAATAAACATACGGAAAAACTATTTAATACAACATTGTACTAAATTTTAAGGTTTTGTGCATCTCCAAATCAAAATGTAAAAGGTAAACAAATTACAAACACCGTCTCATATATTTCTTTCTCTTTCGTTGATATTCCCTTCACAATCTCCATCTCCTTCGACAAAGTGTTCACCACACTCTACCATCCATTGAATCACTTTCACGTCCTCATATCCACGATCTCTTATCCACACTCTCATATCCACTATAATGGGCATGTATGGATGAATTAATATGGATTGTGTTTTGATGATGTGATATGTATGATATTTTGAAAACGATAGATTAAGAATCATGGATGGACTTGTATGGATGAAGTTGCCGAAAACTTAGAAGAACAAGATGTGGACATGAGATCATGGACGTCATCCAACGTACAAGATATCGTGGGCAGAAAGTCCTTTGTAAATACATCCATTTCATTAGATATTGGTAAGTATTTACGAGAGTTCTTGACTTTTAAGTTGACATCTTGTTACCAAAACAAGGCAATTAATTTCAGATCCAATGCAACCCATCCATTAAAGTCAGATCGATATCAACATGGAAGCCAGTAACCCTCGTTGTAGCATACAAATTATCGTGGATCCCTATGGTTCTTCTTCTGCTTCTTTCTTGAAATTTCTTTCGTATAAAGCATACACTTTTGAAAAGACATAAACACGCTCTCATTTCCACGATCTCTTATCCACGGTTTCATATCCATAAGCACTTTTTTGATCGTTGATGCTTGCTATAAAATTTAAACATGAAAACCAGTAACCATCATTGTAGTCAAAATATGATTTATATAAAATATAACCATGAACAAGAAATTGTTCATCATATTTTGTACACTACAAATTACAAAATACTAGATATGGTGGATACCTTTCGATGGACAAGATAAGGTGGACAAGAACCAGAAGAGTAGTAAAACTCCTGAATACCCCATTTTCCCTATCTGAAAGACCAGTAAAACCCGTTATCTTTCTTCAGATAAGAACCATAATAGCAGTAACAAGACATTATATCTCAAAGATTACTACTGCCAATTGTCATTCCCTTATAGTAACTAGATAAATCACAAATACCATTTGGTTAGCAAACATGAATGAATGCTTCCTAATGTAACGAGATGCGTCAAGTTGGACAGGAAACACCTCAATTAAATTCAAATCCATCATGTCTAAACAAAACATCATCACATATAAATCCTATTGAATATTGCGAGACAAAAGCTTGATTTTATTTTCAGGGTGAGTTAAACGAAATAGGACCATACACTCAGAGAGAGCTCCTTTGGGTAGCCATGAATATGTTGTAATCGAAGTTGCCTCCATTAGAGATTTACCTGACATGTCGGTCCCTTGCAGAGCTCTCGGCTGCAAGATAGAGCTCTTTTGTGTAGCCATGAATATGTTGTAATCGAAGTTGCCTCCATTAGAGATTTACCTGACATGTATGGAAGAATTTGAACAACGATTTTCGTCCTGATATAGCAGGGATTCGAAGCAATGAACACGTGGTCGTCGGTTTTCCCAATTTATCGAATGAATCGTTGAAGTTTGGCTGGGTAAAGAATCGTGACTTTAGGCAGGGTAAGTTCATTATGTTAGAATATGCGGAATATGAGACTAGAGATTAAAGGGAGACATGAAGACTAATAGAAGAACTAGCTAGAGATTTAAGAGAGAATATAGAAGAAGAGAATGCTTAGATTGATTTGAAAACAATGTGAGTTACATCCTTTAAATAGAGAAACAAGTGGTGAATGATCAAAGCAAGGAGAGGAAATCAAGGAGGAAAAAGGAGTAGGAAAACACAAAAGTCAAAAAGAGGAGGAAATCATAGAGCGCTAGAGGTGGAGATTTCTAGAAGGCTTTTTATGATTATTTTACTTGATCAATACTCACCCTCAAGCTTAGCCGTAGAGACACCGAAGACTAAACTTGAAACCTGAGGAACATCACCTCATTAAAAAAACCTTAACATAGAAAAACCACTTGGGAGAAAACTATGTTAAGGGAAAAAGAGTGTGATGTCCATGGGTTAGAGAACATGAGATCAAAGGTGTGAAAGATCTACAAGCCCGAGTTTGCTATGTATGTGAGTGCAAACTTTGAGACTTGCAGCCTTGGTGAAGATATCCACTAGTTGATCTTCACTCCGAGTGTAGCATGGGAGTATCGTGCCTTCTTCAATCTTTTCTCGAACTTTATGGCAATCCACTTCAATATGCTTTGTCCTTTCATGGAAGACCGAGTTGGTTGCAATGTGAATTGTGGCTTGATTATCACAATGCATGGTGATGGGGCTAGAAGACTCAATGCCGAGATCTTTAAGAAGAGCTTTGAGCCAAGTCAGCTCATTTGTTAGCTTCCTCATTGCCCGGTACTCTGCTTCAGCACTAGAACATGACACCACCTTTTGCTTCTTCGATTTTCAAGTCACCAAATTTCCTCCAATGAAGGTGCAATAACCGGATGTTGACTTTCTATCCAGCCTATCTCCAGCAGTATCAGCATCACAATATCCTACTATCTCGGTGTTAGCGTTTCTCCCCATCCAAATGCCTTGGCCCATGCTACCTTTGAGGTATCGAAGAATTTGCTCCACCATACTCCAATGGTATAAGCTAGGGGTTTGCATGTGTTGACTGACCTGATTCACATCATAACAAAGATCAGGCCTTGTGATAGTCAAATAGATCATCTTACCTACAAGACGGTAATATTGGGAGACGTCTTCAAATGGCTCGTCTTCTTTCTCCCCCTTTCGATTGACCTTGTAGCCATCCTCAAGTGGTGTCTTTGCTGGTTTTGCTCCAAGTTTACCTGTCTCATTCAACAAATCAAGTGTGTACTTCCTTTGTGAAAGAAATAAGCCTTTCGGAGAACGGCAAACTTCAATCCCTAGGAAGTACTTTAGCTCACCTAGGTCTTTAATATCGAAAACAGATTTAAGAAAGGTTTTAGTTGATTGGATACCTTCCTTATCATCGCCAGAGATGATAAGATCATCTACATAGATGAGAACTACAATGATACCTTGAGAGCTTTGAAGTGTGAATAAGGTATGATCAGTTTCTGATCTCTTAAAGCCTCGATCGTTGAGTGTGGAGCTCAACTTGTGGTACCAAGCCCTTGGTGATTGCTTCAGTCCATAGATAGCTTTCCTAAGCCTCAAAACCTTTCTAGGAGCAATGGAGTCTCTAAGACCGGGAGGAGGAGTCTTGTAAACTTTTTCCTCAAGCTCGCCTTGTAGAAATGCATTCTTGACATCCATCTGCTATAACTCTCAAGAAAGGTTAGTAGCCAAAGAAAGAACAACTCTTACTGTGTTAAGTTTGGCTACGGGAGAAAATGTATCTGTGTAGTCATCTCCATAGGTTTGTGTGAAACCTCTTGCCACCAAGCAAGCGTTGTACCGTTCAATGTCTCCATTGCTTAAGTATTTGATAGTGAAGACACACTTGGAGCTAACCGCCTTTTTCCCGGGAGGAAGATCCGCTTCATCCCATGTGTGGTTGCGAGTCATAGCACTGGTCTCGTCATCCACTGCATCCAACCATTCTTTACTTTCCTTAGCCTCCTCATAGCTTTGCGGTATCCAGTGTAGCTCTATTTTACCAAGAAATGCTTGATGATCGGTTGGCAAAAGGGCAAGAGAACAAACAGCTTGGATGGGATGAGCCATGGCTTGATTGTTGTAGTAGACTCGGGTGTAAGCCTCCAAATGGGATGGAGGATTTCGCTGCCTAGTGTTGCGTCTAAGTGGAGGAGGGAGATCTCCTATATCCACGTTTTGTTCCTCATCCGGTGCAAGCTCCTCATTAGGAGTCATTTGCTCTTCTACATCCGGATCACCCGATCCTTGAACTTGGCTTTGGGTTGATTCCTTATGTTGAGTTTGGTCACTCAAAGGTGGCGTGCTTGTTCTCTCCCTTTCTATATTCCTAGGTGTCTCTTGTGCCTTTGGTGTAGTGGGGTCCGTATATCCGAGATGTTCCAAAAACAACTTCAAGGTAGCGGCCCGATCCGAAGTGGAGTGGGAGAGATTCTTTAGGCTTGCCCAATATTTCTTCTCATAGTACCCTTGCTCCTCAAGAAATTTCACATCCCGGGACACATACATGCGGCTATTTGACGGGTCATAGCACTTGTACCCCTTTTGGGTTGTTGAATATCCAATGAACATGCATCTAGTACTTTTGCAAACCTGGTATTAATACAAAGCAAACACACCCAAAAACTCGTAAGTGATCTAAAGATGGTTTGGTTTTGTTGAGTACCTCCAATGGTGATACATCTTTCAAGACTTTGGTCAGAGTTCGGTTGATAAGGTAGCATTCCATCATTACCACATCTACCCAAAACCTTTTGGTGACATTCTTATGGAACATCATTGATCTTGCAACCTCCATGAGGTGTCGATTCTTCCTTTCTGCCACTCCATTTTGTTGTGGTGTGTATGAGCAGCTTGTTTGGTGTATCATGCCATGCTTATTTATATGTTCTTTGAATTTGTGGCTTGTGTATTATCCTCCATTATCCGATCTCAACACCTTAATCTTAGAATTAAATGGATTAGTAACATAATTTTGAAAATTAATGAATGCATCAATCACACGATCTTTAGATGGTATTAAAGTGATCCAAGTATATTTTGATTTTTCATCGATAAATGACACAAAATATTTTTTATTATCCCTAGATACGCATGGTGATGTCCAAACATCCGAATGCACTAAATCAAAGCAATTCTCAAAGATAGTCGAAGACTTAGATTTGTGACATGTGCATATTCTTTATGGTTTTAGCATGCATTTCATATAGATTTTAGGTC